>JAQFXM010005448.1:0-14950 GCA_034693345.1 Entomobrya multifasciata | reverse complement strand
TCAGGTATACTGACACGTTGTTACACATTTTAGTGGATGTATGTATGTTTTTCTGCTAATAAAGTTTCTAAACTAAAACTAAAACAAAAAGTCATGCACATGAAATCAAAGAAAGAATTTAAATTTGAACTTCTGAATTTACAAATGGATTATGAAACATCAATAGAAAGAAAAAATGATTTGTGGTTTCAAATGAAAGTTTTTAGTGCGTGATGATGATAACACATTTTCTTCATTGCATTTTCCCCAACGGTAATTTGAATGTTGCTGTAAACAAAAAGTAAGTTACCTTTAGAAAAGTTTTTAGTTAGGTTTTCTTTATGTTAGCTTTTCAAACAAAAAAATAAAAGCTTTTTGAGAAGAAGGCAAGTAGAAGAGAAGAAAAGTACTTCATCATTCCATATGTCACATTATCTCGTTTTGTCTAATGAATTTAAATATCGGATGGTAATATAGAAATGTATTGAATTGAAAGCGATTTTTGCCTGTTTTAGAGAATTAGGATTGAAAGAATTTGTCAGGATGTATGAATGCGTTCCAGCATGCAGCCTTGAATGGCTGGTTGCAATAAACAGTGAAAAGTGTTCCCTGGTGGGCACCATGAGCACTGGACTTGATGTTCACTCCATTTATGTCATTTTTCAAGCCGAGTTAAGTATACTGTTTGACTGTGTTTTCATGTTCATAGAAAACTAACAACCGAGTTCAAAATACTTAAAACACTTTGAAATCGAAAGCGTTTACGAGCTGGTACGAAATGACTATAATGACTGCATATTAAGAGATTTATGATAAACAGTTTTACCTGGAGCATAAAACCAAAAAAATCAACTTTTCAACAGTAACACAACGTAAAAACTATGACAGAAAACACAGAACTGTGCCGTATGGTGTAATAGAAATACATGTATAGTATGTGAACATTAGATGCAATTTCTAAAAATGCTGGAAGAAACGGGAGAAGTCAAGTCGCAGTTAATTCATTACTTTCAACCACGTGCTCATTACTTTCGTGGTCACAATAGTCTTCTGCTGCTTAGAATTTTTCAAACGTTAGCAAAAAAAGAACTTTTCAACAAAGTTTCAAGTTGGAAAAGCGTATCATGAAGTTTTGTCTTGTGATGTTTCATTCGTTCCTCAGAAATATTCATTCACTTGACAGAAACTGCACACTCACCAGTCTGACAGCGACGGATAGCAAATGGTTAGAATAGAGCAGGAGACAGAAAAAACATGCAACTCGGAAAAAGGGCACAAGGGACTCATCACTACCCTAGTAAGTGTGTGTACCTACTTAACATTCAGACATGCAAGATGAGCGAAAATATATCATCATTCTTGATGTGTGATGGTGATAAGAAGTTGCAAAGACACTGGGTACTATTATCATCAAAGATCAAGTAAGCTAGCAGAAAAAAGAGAATGGTTGTTAGTTATGCTGTATATGTATGTATTAATGTAAAACATTGTAAAAAATTGTCTAAGCTTCCTTTAGTATGATTTCACTTGGACAGGCATCTGTCATATCAGCATCAGCATCTTTCCACCTCCACCAGCATACCACCATACAAAGATGATATACCATAATAAGACTCACAGTTATGTTATGTACTTGTTTACTGTGATTTTGTTAACATTGCCATGAGATGTTGACGTTATGTTGTGTTTCCAGTAGAAGTGACTTATGCCTTCTTCCTCCTTTTCTGGACTCGACTCGACTGGAGTCTCTTATTATGATGCAGTAAAGCAGAGTCTCAGTTTTGACGCTTTAAGTTGGCTGGATGAAGTTACACTCACTCTCGGCGCGCATTGCATGGATGCCAGAAAGATGATGGTTGTTGAAGGCAAACAAACACTATCAAAGATTTCCTTATAGCATATACATATAGCACACAGTGCATTAGGATTCCGCCACTATTGGATCGTCCAGAGTTAAGTGCACCATAATAAAAGCTTTAAAGTTTCTCTTATGATGCCATGATAATATTAGCCTTTCATCTGAATAATATGCTGGAGAATGACTGAAACATGGCATATTAAATGATACACAAGTGTGCAAGCTCGGCAACATTTTTGATGAGTTTAATATGACAGCTAAAGCTAATAAAGTGAATTTTCTAAAGAAAATGATAATATAGCTAACTTGAGTGTGTGATGATGATGATGTTGATAATGCTGCTGCCAAATTTAACCTTTTCCTGGAAGGCGGCGACGGCGGACGGATGGGTGATGATGATGGCTATCAAACGTGCCAAAATACGGGCTATTTGAAACCGTCCGCCAACGCACATTATAAATATTATAATCATAAATAATAGAATTTAGTTCGAAATTTTAAAAGAAAAAAAGGAGGCAGTATGCATGCTAAATACATCATCTTTGCAGATTTACATCAACTTTCATATTAAACCAAATGTGCAATATTTTTGAACTTCTTTCATGCACGAAAACAGTTTTATGAGAATAGGAAGGTGATCAAGGAAGTGAGAGCCTTTCAAAAAGATTTGTCTCCAGAATGTGTCTCCGTTGTGTAATATTGTAATATGAATATAATAATAATATATTTTCATGCAGAGCTTTGTAGTTTCTATAATTAAAGTGAAAAGAATAGATGCATCATGCATAGACGATATTTTTTGTTGGTAGTAAAGTGGCTGGAAAAGAATGAAAACATTATTGGCCCCCGCAGTAGTACACTCATTCTACCTTTTAAGTATGAACCCCGTGACTGGAATAAATTATGTGAATTACTACATTACTCACACGTAGACTAGCAGCAGCGGCGAGTAGTGAAGTTATTATATTACCAGAGAATGTATACAGGTACACATAATCGTAATAGGGTTCATTTGTTCATAAAGTTGTGGGATGATATAGGGGAAACAAATGCACTTAAATGTCTACAAGGAAGAGGTTAAGAAGAGAAGCAAATATTACGTCGAAGAGAAATGTTGTACACACAGTGGCACACGAAAGACAACGCGTACTTATACCGTATTATAACCTGGTATACATGAAGGTATTAAAAGTGTACAAACATTAAATAAAAGTACTTTTATACTGATTATTTGATGCCGAGGCTCCCTTTCTCAAAGGGCTCTCTTTACACAGCATCGCTTCACTCAAAAAAGGAATGTGAGATAAGATATATTTTTATGTGAACTTCAAATGTCTGAGCTACACAGGCAATTTCTGAAATATTACCTTTCAATAATATCACTCCAAAGAAAAAACTGAATGAGACGTATTTTCCAGCTTTGTGCTCACCAAATAAGTAGAGCTGAACAAGTGAGTCTCTTTTTATATTAGGTATTCACTCTCTCACCTCAAACATGACTTTATTATTACGACTTTAGAACCACCATCACATTCAAAATTGCTTGCTTGATTCGTTGATTCCATCATCATCATGATCATGAACAACTGAGCAAGCTTAAAAAGAAATCTAATCAAATCGTCACCTTTACTCTACTCTTCTCCAGTCACTCTTACTTTTTTTCTCTCGGTTTACTTCTTTGTTAAAAAGCAAAGCAAGCATAAAAATGAAGATGAAGAAGAGAGACATCAAAAAAGCTTAAAGTCAGTTACACAAAGAATTTCTGGATGTTGATCTCTCAAACTGAAGAAAAGTACACACAGAAATACACAAGATCGAAGCTGAGTAATATTCGAAATGAAATCCTTGTTGTAATAATACCTTGTCTTGTGTATACCATACCACTACTTTACAAAGGAAATTTCTTACCTGCTTACCAGCACACTTCATATATTAAAGTCAGCATAAAAGTCTACGTAATTTTACGGTAAGGATTTTATAGATCTGTGTTGATGCTGCTGAAGAGCTTCAACTTCTTTTTAAGTTTATTTGGGTTTCATTTTTCTCATTCAATCGCCTGAGCGTTATGATGGTAAACAGTAAATATGACGATGATGTTCCTTAGAAAAAGGCATGAAAATGAAAGGATAACATAAAATTTGAAAAAGAAGATGTGAGATATCAGATAAATACGTGGTGTTGCAGTAATAATGGATGAAATATGTGCGTAAACGTTATAAAATATATGCATCCGCTGGTATATTCTGGGTATGTAGAAAGTGACTCATGACAGAAAAGATGATGTTATATAGTGCTGATGTAAAGCTACCGACTGGCTGCACTACAAGAACGAAGTTCTGGAACTGGTGGTGTTAGTAGAGGTTGAATGCCCAAGGGACCCTTCATCTAGAACACTCCCTTAAGGCCATCATCTATATTTTTCCTTTTTCTCTTCTTGTTTCTCTGGCTTGCTTGCTGACTTCTACAAGTTTAGTCAGATAGGTGGGCAAGCTGAGCTGAAAGCGAAGGTTGAATAAATTTTCTTTTCTACTTTGTATAGTGTTTCTTCATTCAGTGCAAGATCTGTCGGAACTGCTTTTGTGGTTTTCTTAAAAATCCTCACAGGGATGATGATATTACAGCCCTGAAGGCAACATCGTTTGTCTTACATATTGGTCACGTCTTCATTTCAATGGGATCATCGTCTCATCGTCGTCATCATCATTGCCATCATCCTCATCAATTCTATGCCTTTCTTTCTTTGACTTCCTTTTTTTGCACAACTGTTGTATTTCACTGACAGGTATGAATGGCATATAAAAACAAAAAGAAATGTTTTTGTGTAGTTCTCATGATTTTAGTTTTTAAAAACGACACCACCACCAAGACTTAAATGGCATGAACATGAAGAGTACATTATGCTCATCCATTTTTTTCTATGTATGTCAGTGAAAACACTATGTTTTGTCTAAGAAAAAGCACAGAGAAATCGACACACGTGTGTTGAATTTTATGAACAACCTGTCTTTGAATTTTTAAAGATAAATACCCAGGTATTTTTCGCAAGCTTGTAAAGAATTTCAGCATACCATCAATTTTACAATAGACCACCAACAGAACTTCGTATTTGACCCTATGAGCCAGCAGTCTACTTGCTATAAAAACTAGCCCAAAACTATAAACATTAACACAGTTAATGGAAAAAAGTCCTAAAAAGTTAATTTTCTAAAATATTGATAAATATCGCAACAGTTTACTGCAAAACCGCAGTCAGTTTTACTGAAAAGGGTTACATGCATACATGACCGAACTATTGTTAAAGCTAAGGCAAAACCTCGCAGTAGAATAATCAATATTCTCCTGTAGCACCTTCAATAATTAAAAAAATAACGAAAGGCCTTTTTGCCAAAGAAATCGTTCAATATAGAATATATACTTCCAATTTTGGACGAACATGCACAATATTTCTATTAGCTGAACCATAGCCGTTAATAAGATGAGGCATTATCATGCACTCTCACGTTTTCTGCTTCGCTGACGATGATAATATGGTGGTGGTGGGGCTTCCCTCGGACCCGACCCGGATGATAAAAAAATTCGATGTGGTACTTATCACAATATATTGCTCCTATGGGCCATTATAAGTGTTCCCCAACTTGGACTCTAGGAAGAGTACAGTCATTTGTGTTTAGCTTGCTGAAGTGAATCTTCCACTGATTAAGTGGTCAATTGGGCGAAAGGTGTAATTGTGCTAGGGGAATATTATTATTGTCCGCCGGCATTGCTAAAACATTATTTTCTACGTGCATGTCATATTTGTGTTGGAGAACGGAGCAATATCATCATTTTGCCTTGAAACCTACCTTTAATGCCCAGCACGTTTACACACGCATGCATGGTTTGACTGCGTGCATCCCCAAAACAATCAAGAGATTTCTCCTCGAAAATTGTACATGGTTATGTAATCTAGTTTGTAGTTGGGCTTGCCCTCATGAATGACAAATATTTACTTTCGCTAGATTCTATTCGACAACATTAGCCATAATATTCACTTTTCGTATTTGCATTTCGTGCTGCTTTGTTCTTATACAATTTCCTTTTATGAATTATGATATTGAGAATCAAGTGCGATACCAGTACTTTGACCGCTTTGTGTCTGCTGGACAAAAGCATTAAATGAAAGGATCGAAACAAAGTCGTTTTTGACAATAATTTTGTGGTGAGTGGTGGCTTCAATTTACGCAACTACCTACGCGCCACTGCACTGTTGCACTACAACAAAACCCTTATTAATGGGAATGCCGAGTTTTTACGTTTCAACCACCATATCCAATATCAAATATGTATTCATTTCCTGGATACTAATATTTTATTGTTGTACCTTGTACCTGCTATACACGTACTCATCTAAGCGAATAACAAATCAGGTCTACTACGAAGCCTTTGTAATTAGCAGTAAAACAGAAATTAATAGAAAAAGGATTTCCTTTGGTCTAACCAGTGCTTTTTGTTTGGTCCATCAAAATAAATTGTTACTTTGAACAAAAACAGATCATTGATATGCACGCATTTCGACCTTTTAGTTTGTTAGTCAGTACGTGATACTGTAATTTGATTCTTCACTTTTCATTTACCTGTTATACTAACTTGGTAAACTGAAATCTAAACTTGCTGATGGAGAGGCAGACGTCAACTGTGTTTACTTACTGTGGGTAAGTAGTTTTTACGCACGCACAATACGCATTTACACATCATCAAACGCATTGTAGCAGAACACATAGCTTGGAGCATCCATGCATAAAACGCATCGTTATACTGACGCGCTGATTGTAAAAAGTATGATTCCTGGGCCACGCCGATGCCTTTGCATAGCTCTCTAATGGGATGACGATCAGTTTGACAAATTTCTTCTGTATTTGTAGCAGGCGTTTTCGAAGAAATGCAAAAACGACATTGTTAGTAAGTGATAAAAACTTATCAGTGGGGTACTCACAAAAGAGAAAAAGGAAGATGCATTACTTGAACATGACTTGAAGCTAAACGAACCATCTGGTCGCGACCATCACCATCAATAAATGTAGCCTTTTACATAGTAGAGCAAGTGGATATTTGTGTCTCCACCAAAAACACATTTTTTGTCTTTGTCAACAACATTAGTGCTGCGTACAAGGTGACAACGTCATGTTCTTGGTTAGTGCACCTTACATTTACATATCCTACACTTTTTAAACGTGGGTAAAAGGAGAGTGATTATGATCAAATTTACACTAATAATTGTGTAACTCTTGCTTATTAGGGACTGCTAGTAATAGATGCAGATGGGGTTTTATAAGAATTTCCTTCCAGTCTGTTCCATATTAGCATCAGAATTATAATAATGACCCAACAAATGTTAGGTATCAACCTAGCTTGTAAGGCATTTCATTTTCACTTCCGGGGGCAATCTGGAAGAGATCAAGGCAAAAAGTTTTGTCAGCATTCTGTATAACCATGTAACAAAATAATTTTTTAGATGTCCCTGTAATCACATGCAATAAAAATGTCCAAGTCCAAACTTTCTGTTTGTAAAATGCAGAAAAAAACTCTCATTTTAATTTGGAGTCGTATTCGCGAAAAGAACACACAATAAAGCTCATCGTCAGTTTTAAAAAAATCATTTTACGGCTATAATACTGGTAAATAGTAAAGATTGATTTTTTCTCAACTTCCTACAAGTTTACACTTCTAGATCGGAAACATTTTAGTAAGGTGAAATCAAAAATTCCATGCTCAAAATGTATTCACATTGACCAATCAATAAGTATAGCTTGTTGAGACCTCATTAGTAGGAAACACATGTATATTTACATTGTTTTGTTTGCAATAGGTTTATCAGTAAAACTACTTATAAAAATGTACATATCTTCCCCACCCATCACTGATGATCATACAAATTAATCAACCATCTGAAAAAACATGAAAACTCAAGTAATGAAGTACATTATATCTATTCCATATTAACGACTCAACAAGAAATTCCTGCCCTGCCTCAGATTGAATATTTTACAGCTTATTATTCTGCACGAATTACGTTTCCAGCGTAGAAACTTAAATTAAAATCACAACTATTACGAAAATAACCCGAAAAAAACTTTTCTTTAATGATTACATTTTTAACGAGCAAAAATATTACAACATTTATGTTAAAGTTCTTGTATACTACCTACTATAAAAGTTTTCCTTATAAATTGGCTACTCTGAATAATATTTTGATAAAATATGCGTTTTTTTTTGTAAAAGTTTAGATAATAAATTATCCACGAACTATGTAAGAGCTACATAAGTAATGCAAGCAAGTATGCGATAATGTAAGTATTTTAACACCGTATCTTCTTCACTTGAAAATGCTTTCTTCAATGGATTTATCTAAAAGTCATGACATTGATAAGTTTTTATCCTCGATCAAACTTGCCATGAAATGTTTCTTTTCTCGTTGCAACTCATGTGATGATGATAGTGTTAGCGAATGAATAACAATGCCCTTTTTCAGACCGGCTGAAATTTAAATACATATTTTTACGACATCATCAGGATACAATCATGAATGGGCTTTTGAATACCAGCTCCTCGCAGTAAATCCAAACAACTAGATTGGTGACAGGAATGACAAGAAGCAGCAAGATTTTTGCTCTTGAAAGAAAACTGTCAACATTCAGGCAGACTAAAGACACACATGCGTAATCTTTACTGCCATGCCTTTGTGTACCTTTTTATATTGTCCATTTCCCTGTCACCGTTCAAGGTTATAAAAAGATGAAAAGTCGCCTGGTTTTATCTGTCGTAAACGTAATTCAATATAGAATTTAACAATGTACGAGTGCGATGTGATGAAGGATGAACTTGAGGGCGAAGCAGTCAAAAGGAAACTACCAAATGTTGCAGAAGACATATCAAAATTGTCAGACTGTGAACAAATTTTATGAGGAGTTGCCAATAATATAAATGTCATAATGCAATATGCAATGTTAGTAAATAAAATTTGCTTTCCAAGTAAAAAAGTATTTGATGCTTTGCTGAATTATTTGGAAAACTTGTGTAGTAAATATATTGCATGGTAAACAAGCATGTTAACATTTATACAATACATAAAAAGTTAAAGCACACATGTATTATAAATTTCACAAAAAGGCCTGAGAGAATGAATGGATGAGTACCTATAATGTTACGATGAACATCTAACAAATAAAATTACATGAATTGAAACACTCAACACAACACCAGAAAGCAACAAAGGCTTTTAACAGAATGTATGCTCACTTCACACATAAAAACGGTTATTATTCGCACAAAAATGGAATGGAAGTGAGTGTATTTTTGTTAAAAAAAGAAAGAAAAGAATGAAATGCTCTAGTTATTGTAAGGCATGCATGCATCACACAAAACGACGAGTTTACATCAGTTGTTGTTGGGCTGGCGGTGGTGGTGTGGGTAATAGAGAATGAAACACGTTTTCCTCGTGAGCGGAGCAATTTGCAACCTGTCCAAAGTAATAGGGTACGCATTTGCTTGGATTAACTTGGAACACTTCCTCACTTTCTTTTATTGCCATTCATACATGCATACAAAAACATAGAGAGCTAAACAGAACGCGTTTTAACCGGAAAAGGAACAGTATCGTCTCCTTCCCAGTTTAGCTTATCACTTTTCTCTTGTTAGTTGGATGGGCTCTTTTTTCTTCTTTTTTGGAATGGATGGAGACACAAGCTTAAATAGCTTATATATAAAATGCCTTAAACCATATAAAGCCTTTTTTGTTCCAGGGAGAGGGAAAGGTTCCGCACTGGTGTACTCTGAATCTGCTACTACAAACACTGGTTCTACAGTACGTGCTCGTCAGTTCCCCGTGAAATATTGCATCATTGTCTGTAAAGCAGGTTTTAGCAATGGTGTAGACACATGTCATAAATTCATTTTCTCCAGTTTCTTTAAGGCAAACTTATAGACATCCACATGCACACACAAACATACTAACTACAGAAGACAGACAAAATGAGAGAGACAGTCAGGCATAAAGAATTAATACCTGCAGGACATGGTAAGGTTTACAATAAGGGGATGTGTGTGAAGGTATTCTGTTTTTCTCAAAGTATAATAATAAAAACGGTAAATGGAATTAAGTATGTGTGTGCATACTACACATGGATGCTTCAAACAGAATGCCAACTTGTCATTTCCCACATGGAACCTGGAGGAATTCTGTTATAATATTTTATTTTGTAACATGAATAATAATGGCCCCACTGTGTGAAAAGTTTAACATGCACCACAACTCACATCCACCCACATACTATGCCACCAATCACTGCACTTAACTATCAAGGAGTGACAAAGTGGATTTTCTTCAAATTGGGAATTTTACGTGAATAATTAGTAATTGCTATAAATTGTAAGAATTCACAATTGCTTGACGCGGGCAAAATAAACGTTATCACTTTCATTGATTGCAAGAAAAAGAAAAAGAACTTCAATATATGTAAAATACATACGAATCATACTTCTTATATTGTCGATTTTAGTTTAAAATATTTTGTATTCCACCACAATGGATTTCTATCACTAGAAACACGTTTAAGCTGAAAAATTATATAAAATATGTGCATGCATGCATTCGTATTTCAATTTTTCATTGCTATTAAGATAAAAGTTTTTTTAATTGTTTCAACCCATTCTAGATTTGAAGACATGCTCATTGCTTCGCTAATGCAAATATTATGTTACATAAAACTTTACCTTAAAATCATTCCTTGCTTGTAACGGGAGATTTTGCGTGGAGGGTTCTTCTGGAGGGTGGAGGAGTCACAGAGAAAGAGAAAGCTAAGAGTGTATGATAAATGCTCTTTTTCACCGCAAATCACCCAGCTCCGTGTGTTACAAAATTGATTCTACTGAGAAATATGGCTCGGACTTCGTTCGGTTAAAGAGAAAGGAATGGGTTAAGCAATCATGATCATTTGCACAACATAGTTTATAGTTTATATGGAACAATTACAGATAAATTTATTCTAGAACGGCATCAATCTCATGACAATGGAAATAGTTAAATGTAAACTAGACTTATGGCTAATTGACTTAATTAAAGTTAGGTTATAACTATCGTACTAACCCTAAATATGAAGGCCTTCAATAGTATAAGAAAGATTTCCTAATTGAGAATTAACAGTAAAATAGCTAAACTCCTAACCCCGAAATTGCTGAGAGAAGAACTCCTTGCAGTGGGGTGGAGGTGGTGGAGAACTAGACTCCCCCGGTCTGGTGGCCAGGTTAGTTTTCGTTCCCATACATTAATACTTAATTACGGTCTTATAGACTACTTACTACGTGCTACAGTTTAATTAAACTACTGTTACTGGAGACACGGTAATGGGATGGTGACTGTTGACACTAGTGGCAGTGCACTGAAACAGGGAGACTCAGGGTGGAGGTAGATCCGGAGAAGAGTCCGGGTAAAAGTGAGCTGTGAATTTCACAGAATATACACCAAAGTGTAAGCTTGACGTAACACAATTAAATATTATACACATCATGACAATTAGATTTAACTCGTACAACTATTTGCTACTCACCACCACATAATACAACGTCTTTATCAGGGTCACCACTGAAGATGAATTCCTGTCCAGCGGGAGCTGGGGGATACCATTTGAAGGTCAAATGGTGAATACCAAATACAATTAAGTAGCAACAGGTCGTCCTGTCGATCGCAAGAATATACGCAAGAAATCTGTGTAAATGATAACCAGTTAGATAATTGTCTTCACATTTTGATTGCAACGGTAACTTCACACAAAACCAGAGGAATGAATGGTATTGGAAAATTTTCCAAGAAAATATGTACTACTTACACGCCAGAGATACGCTGGTTAAGGTGGGTCCCGCTTTCAAGGCTGACGGGACAATACTGATCTCAGTACCCGTGAAACAAGCCAAGATATATATTATGACCAGTCAGCATTTTACTAACATGCATTTTCCATGCCGAATAGTTGCTTGTAATTGGCTTCTGCTCTGTTACAATTGTAATATTCAGCCAACCCACTTGCTGATTCTACCTTCAAAACATAAAGCCGTGAACCGAGCCCGGCACACTGACTTGGGTAATGTGAAGATGCTAGCATGTTTAGATGATCACAGCAATCACATCTCAACAAAGCTAACGCTATGTCATACACATTGCTTGGACCCTTTATCCCTCACAACATGCCCCTCCCTCAAAAATTCAGGTCCCACTGAATTTAAAGTACTAGTAATACCAAGTCTACAAATATGTATCTAAATTTTCATCATAACTGAACAAATTAAACTTAAACCATTTTTTGCTATTGAGTTGGATCATGTTATCAAAGCCGTTACTAAAAAATTGAATAATGTTTGGATTTTTAGGGATTCGTACCAGTCGTAACCATAAATCATAGTACTAAAGTACAACACAAAGTATTATGTTTAAGGCTGTTTCCGTTTGACTTTCAGCATACCACTGTGCCACTTTCTTATACTATGTATGTCAGTAGCATGACATGATTCGGAAAAAAATTGTCCAACTTCTTGATATTTGGCAAATATTATGTAATTGCCTTGAGTGGTGTGCTCCGCAAATTCAATATTGCTTGTGGAGCAATTTGTATTCAAATTTGAATAAGTAGATGTACCTAAATCAAGAAGCGAATTGGTTTCGATTGAAGAGCTCTTAAACCTGAGCTTGCATGATTGCTTTACATGTTTTGGTTTTAAATTGACTTTCCTAGCATAATAATTTGCACTTGCATTTTTTAATTCATGAATTTGGCGAAATAGTCTTGTAATAAACAACATATTTACCTCTTTGACAGCCTTGACATTTGAACTTTGAGAAAATAAATTTGTATGATAATTGACATATTGAATAGTAGCCTCGCGATTATTGCTGTACTCAGCCTTGCAAGGATCCAACAAATTTAAGATCTCATCAGATCTCGGCTCTGTGGTCAATTGCACTTTATTTTCATGTATCGAATCATTACCTTTTGAAATTTCTGGTGTAAGTACTTTATGCAAAGTGTCATCTTCATAACAAGACTTCTTGTGATTTTCTAAAAGTGAATTACTAGGGGAATGACACGACTCGGTTTGGTAGGACGATTGACTATCAGAGAAGGAATTACAAAGTATCGACTCATTTGGACTTAGAGGTTGCTCTTTGTACGATTCTTTATTATGACCGGAGTCACACCTTAGGTATACATAAGGCTGCCGGTTTTTGACATGCCTTTGAAAATTTTCAAAATCCCATTTACGGTTCACAGTATGCTGATGAGTTTTCTTCAAAACTGGGTGTGTTGGAAACGATCTTGAGATTGAACACTCTACCAGGGGTTGTATTGTATGTAGCAATAAATCTGTTGACCTTGCATTTACACCGATATTCTGATTGTTTCGATAAGGAAAGTTGCTGATATTCAAATTTGAATACAACTCGGGCAAAGAAAAACAACAATTGTTACTAGGCAAAAACAAAGGAAGCAAATCATTTTCTCGTTGTGTTGTCTGCGCTACTGGTAGTTTATGTAATTTGGTAGAATCATGCAGCCTACGACCTGGTGCATGTAATTGCCATGGTAAGGCATTGCCTTTGAATTTACATGTTTCAGCAATTGGGTTATGACACTGGTCAAGTGGAGGACTGGGCTGCTTCTTACGTAAAATATTCAGAATTTGAAAGTCTGACATTTTTCATAGTACTAAACCATATTTATGACTATATACTAAGAAAAAGGGGATTAAAAGAAACGACTGTCAATGTTCTGACAACAATTTAAATTTCAATATATTTAAATTTAAATAACCCACTTGTAATATAAAAAAGGAAAAGACTATTGGTTAGATTAATAGTAGTAAAAACAATGGATACTTAAAAACTGATTCTACACTTTTCAGACTATAAGAAATTTCTCCGAACCACGCAAGTAGTTTACACAAACACTTAAATACTCGACCATCTGAAATAATACTCAACGGTTACACTTGACGTGCTCTAAATTTATCTCCATATTTTAAAATTTATCACGATAGCAGTTGCAATTCTAACTTGAAACGAAGTAATAAGGGAACCCAACGTACAAGCAACATTGCTTCATAAACGACTTCGTTGTTGGTGCTCACTTTACTGAAGGAAGTTATTTAAATTCCTTTGTGTATCGTATGATGACAAATACAATTTGTATTTACTGAGGAAAGAACAACGGTCAACTAAAAGATCTTGGGGCAAAATAGGGATACCTGGGTACTACTGATATTTAAATTTAAATAGACTACAGTAACATTTTTCTAGTTTTGGGTGAGAAACCTATATTCTAGAATTTCCAATCATTCAGATTAACATTCATTGGCAACAAGGACTGTTTCTTAAAAAAACATTAATTTTTAACGTAAAACGTATAATGGGGACAATAATCGGTATCAATGGTAATATTTAAATTGTTCTTTTGTTGTATGTGGTGCTCACTCTGATTTAAGGAAGGTTTTGTATTCCTTTGTTGAAAATAAATTGGCTCTTTTTCTTACTGGGAGGTCAAGCAACAATACTAAAATACCATTTGAATAGTAGTCTATTTCTAAGGAAAATATTACAGAGGGTGAAGAACGTGATGTGACTACTGCTTTTTAAGTAAAATTTTACTACATGAATCTCAAAAATGTAAATCCTCGACAATGAGTGTGTAATTTGTTGTAAGTGGTGCTCACAGGGTAAAGGACTTGGATGGACTATTGTCCTTTCGTAACACTTTACAGGATTTATGATAATTATACCATACCAAAATTTTAACCTTGCACGAATCTTCCACCTCGAAAATGGCGGCTTTAAGTATTATATACTTGTTAGTTAGCGGTAATCTAAGCCCTAGTTACATTTACATGTCTATTCTAAGTACTAAAAATGATCATGATTGCGATTGCTTGATTTTGAAATTTCAAAAATATTTTGAAGTCAAGGGATCGTGTCCAGAGACCCACAATTTTATGCAGGTCCCTTCGGAGTCACCACGTTGTAACGGGAGATTTTGCGTGGAGGGTTCTTCTGGAGGGTGGAGGAGTCACAGAGAAAGAGAAAGCTAAGATTAT
>JAQFXM010005447.1:0-14951 GCA_034693345.1 Entomobrya multifasciata | reverse complement strand
AATTTAAAATCGAAATTGCAATAATTATGCAGCAATCATATAGCAGATCATGAATTCGGTTGGTACATCAAATGACGGATATACTTATTTCATAATTTAATATTACCAACTGACTACAAACTCGAATTAAGCAAATGCAGATACACAAGTTGATATTGATGTCATTGCAGTAATCTCATTTAATTTAACTCTGGGTAGCCCACATTGCAAACATGCACAATATGCGTCATTCGAACCAAAAAAGAAATTATTTTTTAAAAATTCAAACGTACTGATAAGTATTACTAGATTGGCTTTCTTTATAAATCATAGTACCATGCGATTTTTATTCGGTAGAGATTGTGGAAGATAAATCACAGCACAAAAATACGAATGGCAGTTGAATACATAAATGCTAACGTACACTGATGCACATAAAGCAAAAGACAATACATGAGTATTGAATTGAGTATACATGCATACTGTTGCCATTAACATGTCATGTCATACGATGACATATTAACTTGTACATAGTACATATATATGTATATACAACCCTGTGTATTTGCTCGGCCTAGAAAAGCTACATATATTATACTAGGTATGCAGAACAACAAACAGATAGCATGCTCAACAATGAAAATGGAAGTGGATAACGATTCTCTATAAACAATAGCTTCATTCAATTCAGTTATTTCAACTCTTCTATTCCGAGTAACATGCAAATGGGACGCAAACTCACAAAAGTGAGTCACTTCAACTTTTGTTTGCATCCAATTTTATGTCAAAGATATTCATCAAACTTTAAAAAGTTGAAAAGCTCAGTAAAGTTTATCCGTAAAGCAAGTATCCTAATGACAATATAGCACGGCTAACCGCCACCGACCGTCCTTGTATTGCATGCTCGACACAGACTCGACAATAATTTCGTTTCTAATTTCCTTGTACGTAGTAACTAAATGATGAATGAATCCATTTAATAGTGCCATTTTCCAACTTAATGATACAATTTAATTGCATCATACCAATGGAAGTCCAGGCATGATGTAAAATGTATTGCACGAATATGTAGGTACATTTTAGTACGTAAATCTGAAATACATATACTCAGTTATAATAATGCAGTTGCGAAATCATTTAAAAAGTAATGTCTCCTACAATGAACATGCATGCCTGTCATTGTGCAAAAAGCGCTGAAGAACTCAAATTCTATTTTCGTGACATGGTGGTGGTCAGTGCGCAGTATTGAAGATTTCAGTGTCACGGATAGCCACTTCGTTATATTCTTACTCATTTAAATAACCTAAACTATTCCGCATTTACTTGGTATTTGTGGCTTCAGTTTGCGCAACGATCTTCCACAAGTGGCGCTTCGATTTCAACTATTTCAAGTAGTTAGGTCATGGATATGTTCATTGGCTTAAAGTTATTAGCATTAAAACACAAATTAAGTCAGCTAGGAAATTGTTTAGAAAGTGAAGTTCCATCCTCAAACTTAATAATTTTATAATTAATTAGTAGGTTATTCGTCACTAAAATTCTTATTTCTTGGTCAGTTTTGTTTCATCTGAATTATAAAATCTGCCATGGAATGTTTCTTGTGCCTGCTTCTAGCATTCCATTGAAATGATCACAGGTATTCCATTTCAACTCTAATTCGGAAAAACAGGATCACTTTTCTAAAGTTAATTGGAATTTCTATAAGCTTCCTATCATCACACCGCATGCTCTAATTGACTAATTACCGAAAACGTGTCTTTTGCCTCTACCACCTTCCAAACAACTGGCACATACATTGTACATAGGTACTATACCAGCATATCATCACAACAAAATTTTCTAACTTTGGGTAGACATCCCAGTGTGCATTTCAATTCCAGTGGAGTGGAAGTATCGTTCATACATAACATAACCCATGTCATTATGATAATTCCTCTGCCACTAACTTTTGCATGATGAGAATTTTATTACTTCTGAAAAGACTATTGGTTTTCGTGGGTTCTTCTTGTTAAATTTTCAAGTTAACTTGAAAAGTGCTTTCGTGTATTACGGTCTTATCTCTTAAAATAGAGTTTTTGAGAAAAACAGTTTTTTGAACAGGATCATCATCATCGTCATCAACACCACGATAAACGATTATCATTATAAAACAACGCATTGCAGCAGCAATGATGGTGGGCCTGTTTTGTTTTTATAAGCAGCATTGATCAGTAGAACACCAGTCCATTTTTGGCTACAGAAGTTGGTTCTCTCAAACTGGAAGGAAGGTCATTCCTTAATTACAGTTTAGCATTATAGCACAACCAGCAAAGCAGTCAGTTATCATTAAAAGCAAAACGGTAGTAATAAACTTTTGCTATTCTGCTTTTATTCGCAGTTTTATTTATTAACTCAAATAAAAAATTCTAATTGAATAAATGAATACCATTTGAAAAGTTTTCCACATAACACGTCTCCCCTCATTCATCACTCATTTTGACAGTTGCGAATTTACGGTTTGTCATTAACTTTACCCTACAACACATTGCGGCTGTTACAACCACCGCCGCTTTGATCACAAGGCTTGATCAAACTACTTCTATTTGGTATACGTAAAGGCTGCCCATGTCCAAAATCTCACTCGTTGAATTACAAAGTTTTTTAAACACAGTTGACTCAGGAGATTTTCAAGTGTTAACGTAATGGATAATCTGGGGTATAGCTACTCATACACCGATGATGATGACGACGAAAAGCCTCCTGCTTATGACGTCTCTACCACCACCACCGTTCCAGTACAAAATAATAATTCTACAAAAGCCAAGCAAAAGCAAGCTGGTGATGGCGAGGAAGGGGATCACCAAGAGGAAGAAATAATCCCAGGAAGGTGTGGGATCTTTTGCTGGAAACCACAATGGATGCAGAGATTTCCCACAAAACACTGGTTCATTGCAGTGTTTCTTCTTGCAACTACAATCAAAGGCATGTCTGGGAGTTATTTCCCAAGTACAATTTCTTCTGTGGAGAAAAGGCTAAAAGTCAGTACGGAAACTATAGGTTAGCTGATTCTACATTATTGTTATAATCATTCCACTTAACAAAGCTAATTATATAACCAGAGGGACACTCTATGGAAGTACGTTCGGAAAGCAACCCTTCCGGATATGCATTTTCAGCTTCTTTGATCTTCATTGTATATGTACGTGTATGCAGGTTACATCACGTCTGGAAATGAGATCAGCCAAATTCTCTTCGCTTTGATTTTGTCATACGTTGGGGGAAAGGGACATCGACCACGATGGATGGCGTTTGGTATCTTTGCATCCGCTGTTTCATATTTCTTGCATGCAACTCCTCACTTTTTGTATGGACCAGGAAACGAAGCGCTTAGTGTAACGGCTGAATACTACTCTCAATTCCACAACAATGCGTCCGATATGAGTGAATTGTTTAATTTTACAACAAGAAGTACGCACAACCACATTTTAAGAAATTTATGTATGCAGCAAAGACGAACAACAAAACGATTTATGTATTTAATTTTGCTCTGATTTCCCAAATTTCGTAGAAAATCTCACCGCAGATCTTGGTGCTAGTGAAGTTTGCAAACTCAACCAAGAAAATCCATCAGTTGAAGTTGACTGTGGAT
The DNA here is from genome assembly GCA_034693345.1 of Entomobrya multifasciata. Taxonomy (NCBI): domain Eukaryota; kingdom Metazoa; phylum Arthropoda; class Collembola; order Entomobryomorpha; family Entomobryidae; genus Entomobrya; species Entomobrya multifasciata. Next base: position 11,344 of record JAQFXM010005447.1, on the reverse strand, counting down.
TGGGTGATAATTCGATTGTACCTTTGGGCCTGATTTTTCTCTCCCAATTTGTTGCTGGTATTGGATCAGTATTACTATATACTTTGGCAGGGCCTTTTATTGATGATCACATGAAACCGCTCCAGGCTCCTGTTATGATAGGTATGTATGTGCTTGTGTGTGGGATAAAACAAGTATTATTAAAATAAAATTTATGGAGTAAAAGGGTAAAGGTTTAAAGCAGAATTCTAAAACCAAATGATGATTAAATAGCAATGACTGGAGCTGTTCGGCAAACTGGTCCGCTGGTTGGCTACGTAGTGGCTTATTTCTGTTTGCGAATGTTCGTGGACCCATGGTTAACGCCACTTATATCCAATAAGGATGACAGATGGTTGGGAGCATGGTGGTTAGGTATGCAATGGAAATATATATACAAAGAAACAGCAAAAATACTTAATCTTGAAACAATTTAAACAATCATTATTGGTTCTATGCAACACCCTGTATTTATAGGAAGCGTTATATTCGCCGTTTTGATGGGCATTGTATCTTTCTTGATGGTACTCTTCCCCCGAGTTCTTCGCACAGCTAAAAAGAAAAGTCCAAAAGAACAGGAAATCAATCTGGAATTAAATGCAGCTAAAACTGACTTAAAAATAACCGTTCATTCTGAAGAACCTCCCCGACGAATGGAACCCATTTTCCAGCAAACTAGCCGAGGTTTGTTTTTATTTTAATAGTTTTAATCTGATGAATTCTTTAAGATTGAAGAAATTGAGTAATAATGTTATAAATATTTTATGATTAACCATGAATATTTTAGATTTGACGTTTTGGGCCTCTCTTTGTGACTTGATGAAAAATAAAACCAATACTTGGAATAATTTGTCTATTCTCTGTTTTGGTTTTGCCTTTTCTGGTTTCGGGACATACTTTCCAAAATATTTGGAAACGGTTATCAAACAAAACGCAGCCAATGCAGCATTAACAACAGGTATAAGAGTATAGATAATGGAGCCATTATGTGTTATTTCATTTTTTGGGTTTCATAAGTTTCATTCATGAAACATGCAATGCAGCTATTACGTTATAATTCAACCACCACATGTGTATAAATTGGCATTCATTATCTTCATTTCAGGTTTGAGCAGCATATTCTTCCAAGTAGCTGGACTGCTGCTCAGTGGCTTCGTTATAGCACGATTTCGACTTCGTGCAAGAACCCTCGCCGGTATGAATGTCATCGTAGACATTGTAATTATCGGAGTTGTGTTTTCCTTCTCACAACTTGTTTGCAAACAAGGACAAGTGGTGGACACGAGTCAAATCACCAATGTTCAAAGTTTTTACCATGATATTGAATGGGGTAATAATACCATGTTTAGCTCTGCTAACAGGCCTATGACCTCGCCAGGACACATGCCTTACGAATCATCATGCAATTCAGACTGTAACTGCGTTAGCAGTCAAAACACTCCTGTTTGCTATCAAGACAAAAATTTAATATATTATTCAGCATGTCATGCTGGTTGTAAGAGTTTTGATCCCGTAAGCCATATCTACACCAATTGCTCCTGCCTGCCATCACCCGATATTGCATTAGTTCCTGGAAAATGCGTTGATCCAAACTCTTGCTATTCTACCTTTATTATATTCATTTCATTAATGGCAGTGGTCAGATTTGGATCCAGCTTTGGCCGGATTGGCAACGTACTGATACCATACAGGTTAATTTACACTAGACTAAAATTACTTTTTCGACTAGACCATTACGCTAAAAATGCAATTAGTAACATGCTCTTTATTAAACCGCAACAAGAGTAAAAATTGACCACATTAGGAAGATTATCGAACGGTTTTCTAAAAATTCATGCTGATTTGTATCTTTCGCTGTAAAAACGTCAATAATGTGACGACGATGAGACGTACTAATGAACCATTCTGTTTTGTTTTAACTGGATTTAAAAACTGAAGATGCGTTGACCGTTCACAAAAGTCATTGGCTACTGGATTATCTTTCGCGATGTGGAGCATTGTCTCGATTCCTAGTCCTATTATGTACGGAAAGATCATAGGTACTTGTTTTAACCATGAAATTACACATTATTTACTATTTTAGTTTCAGTGCCAACTGTAGTACCTAGTGCAAAAAGTGTTATCTTTTTGTACATAGTATACACACTGATTTAACTTTTGAATGTAAGTCATTGATCTTTTCAAAATACTCATTGTCCTAGATTCTGCCTGTCTACGATGGGGTACTAAATGCGGAGAAAGGGGTAGCTGCATACTTTACGACGACACCAAATTCGCTTATGCAATGAGCGTCACAGCAGCAGGTGGCTACCACATGAAACATACATTAATTAATTATCCAATTTTTATTACTGACAGAACTGCTCGTAAAAATGATTTCTATAAATTAACTAATTAATTTTTGTTAAATAAAAATAGGTTTGGCAACTCTTGGAATGTTTTGTGATGCAATGGTTTGGTATTACGTGAAGGATCTCAAATTATATGGGGAAGAGGAAGATGAAAACTCCATTGAAACCAAAGAACAGGAAAACAACAACAAAAGAAAAGAAGAAAGTGAGCAACAGCAGAATCTTCACAAATGAAATTCCTTTTGTTTCTCCTTCCAACTTTTTTTTTACAGAAAAACTACTTATACAAAACCACAATAAAAGTACAACTGTTATATTCGCAGTATTTATTTACAAGTTTTGTGTATGGATTGTTTATGTGATTTCTTTTAACAAAGTATATGCAATCAACAAAGTGTTCATACATATATTGTATTTGCTGTTAGCATGTGAAACAAATGTACAATCACCAAATCGCCATTTTCGTCTTTCTTTTCCATCTGCACCATATCCATAAAGCAAACTCAATTTTGCAAGAAACGTACCAAAAAAAGACGAAAAGGCAACGTAACAAATTGTACTACCACCACGAAACACCAAATGGTTTGTCTTCGTTGTTGTACTACAAACAAACAAACACATTGTAGTACATAACTCACAAGCAACTATTCCAATTCCAACTTACAGCACTGAATAATTTTTGCTTCTTTTATTTCGTTCCTACTGTTTCCTCTTTCTCCTTTTACTGGTATGCTGATGGTATAAATATATCAAATATATTTGCTTAGTTCAGAGTTATTTTCATGTTTTATTTCGGCTTCAGCTCCTTATCTGAGGCAAAATAAGAAAAAAAACTGAAGAAACAAGCCACACTAATTTTTCAACTAGCTAAATGCATGGATAGCAAAAGGAAATTGTTAGCCCATACACACAACTCTTAGCAAAGCAGCATCGTCACGATCATTGTGTACTGTGTCTACTATCATTGAGGAGGAGGATGGATGGAATACGAAAAGGAAGCGAGTAACACATATTATAAAAAAGTTGGAAAACGCCAGCTTGTCGACACTAAGGGTGGTAATAATTTTTCCCATTAGCTTTTCTGCCTTTTTTTTCTATTTCTTATTCCACCCAGGAATCCGTATGGCCAGCAGCGTGACTTTTTCTCTTTCCAATTTCCAAACTGGCTATGTGGCTGCGTGGATCGGAATATACATGCATAGTCATGTGAGCGTTATGTCCTATATATATGCAGAGTATATGGAGGGTGAAAGCAATAAATTGCCATATTAAGTATACTAAACACACCAGAAAAAAGTAGTAGCAACAGCTTTTTCGTTTTTTTAACGGCGGTGATGGCGGAAAACTGGTGGTGGTGTAATAATAATATTCACTACATTTATATCTGCTCTAAATATTGGACCAACGACGAAATACCGTGCAATACGACCATGCACAGGAGTATTCCGTGTGTTTTCCATTAAAAGAAGTGAAATTTATTATTCCATTCCACATATGTTGAATGAAACAATAGCAAAAGAGGATGAGATAAAATACATGAAAAGCCCACTACGCGAACGTACACTTGCTGAATACAAGCCTATGGGCAGTGCTGCTGCAGTTACAACTACAACAAGAAAAAAGAGTAAAACTGAGAGAAACCCCCGTAAAATGTCTCGAAAGAAAGGGAAAAAAGTAAGTGAAAAAAGAAGAAACAGTATAGAATGAGATGAAATAAGAAAGTAAGAGCCATTCGGTACGGCGTTTTTATTTCCCTTTTTGGATGAGCAACTTTCTTGCTTTCCTCCGCCCTAGTTTGTCTGGTGCTTGCATGGTTATTCTACACGTTACTGAATATTCCTGCTGCATTCTTCCTGCTTGTACTACATCACATCACAATATTATTGTAAAAAACTACCTACATGCATTATATTTATGTATGTACATAAAATTATCGGTATTGTGAATGCGTAGAATTGTGAGGAAGACAGGAAATTCGGGGCATCGTTTGCTATTTCAAACGTGGGAGTATAATAGTTAGTAGGTTACGTTATGGTTCCGGAGAAAATACATAACAATAGAGGGGAAGTTTGCTCAGATGACTGCCCATCGCAAAGGGAGCAGCTTAAAGGCCACGTTGTGGCCAGTTATTTTTCCAATTCCCCATTTTTTGTTAGCGTCCCTGTTTTACTTGCGTCTACCGATGCGATCCATTCCCTAAGCGGTCAAGAAGGTTAAGTTAGAAAGTTCCTTAATATTCCAAAATAAGGATGAACGGAGAGAGAAGAGAAAAGAAGAGTGAAACAAGTGGAAAAGGGCAGAAAAAATGGTAGATGGGAGAGTTATTGCAATAAAGCATACATGTACAAAAAAGATATGCTTCACACGAATTCACATTTATTCTCTCTCGAGATAAAGTGCAGAAGATAAAGAAAACGAGAAAATGTTGGCTGTTGCAGGATAGAGGATATATAACTTGATGCTCATGAGAGAATGGTGATGGTGATGATCATGCCCTCGTCTCATGCTGTTAGTCCTATTGTGTACATAGCCGATATAGTAAACAGTCTTTCAGACAAGACAGTCTCAAGTGTAGAGTGTGTGTAATACATTTACCGTAAAGAAAAAAGGCAAATGGATTTTTTTTTCTTACGATGCGTTATTTGATGATGTGGTTGCAGCAACGCAGAAGAAATTGGAGGAATATGGTGAGAGCTTTTTTCTGCTTTTGAGTATGTCTATTTAATGGCCATATGGGGTCAAATTTAATTCAAATCTAAAGCAATATTCTTACTTTGTCCCAACGATGACGCTGACGCGACAAGGAGATGAATAAAATGGAATGTGTGGGAGCAGTTTTCTCCAACTTTTATGCTATTTTTCAAGGATATAGCTTTGTGGGATTAAAAAACTACAACAAGTTTTGCTTATGGTAGCGTTTCCTTGAAAGAATAAGGTAATGGAATACTGCACATTTTAATATCAAATGAAGTATAAATGGTTTCTCTTTTTTAAATTTTATTTTTAAACGAGTTTTTAGATGGTGCAAGTCATTTTTATTTCAGCTGCGTTTACCAACTTGAATCCGTCCCCCAACTTTCTGTTGACGAGTTTTATACATGTAGATGTGTAGGAATGTATTATGTATGTGTGTACCACAAGGGACAACTTTGTTGCAAAAATTACTCTCTCAAGCGAAGACGGAAATATCATTTTTCTTTTGTCTTAACTTTACCGCAAACACTTATCTTTTGATCTCATGAGAAATGGGACTATAAACTTTAATATTCTCTACATTACTGCGCGCTGCATAGCACGTGTTGAAGAATTTACAGCATTCGAAACAGTAAGGTTTCATTTCAAAAGTTTTGGATTCTTACAAAAGCTACTGTGACTGCTAAAACATGACTTATTTAATGTTATTTCATTACCGGTATGTTGCAAACATTTGATTTTACACAACAAAACTACAGAACAACAACACAAAATGATTAACTAGATAAGTATCTGACACTGACATGGAAAAAAATATTCCAAAAGAATTTTAAGATGTGATTGGATAACTCGCAGTTTTTATATCCACGGTTCAAAGTTCTTGCATAGAAATGAAAAGATTTTTTGTACACTAGTTAGCTTTTCTCAAGTGGAAAAGGGAAAGTTGCGAAATCTTCCTTAATAAGCAGAATAACTATTTACATATGTACGTAACATTCTGAACTTTTATTATAACAGCAAAGCGAAGGCAAATGTATGCATATAAATATACATTTCCCCATATTTGCATGTTATGTTACATATTTAGTTTGATAATTAGCATCGATTCTCAAGTAGCAATTTAACGCTTGAAAAACGTCATCGAGTTTTTATATGTGAACAAAGTAGTCTGAAAGGAAAGTCCTTAGCTTCCTGAATTAGCTTTTTTTGCTTGTTTATGCTTGAAACTTTTTGCTAACAATTTTATGCTATTTCAGTAGTCCTGTTTGTAATATGTTGACATTACAAGTAACAATTTTCCAGGAAAAGTAAAAATACAACTATTGTAAAAATTTGCTCCATAATGTGCCAACTACAGTTGCAGAAAAAGAAAACAACTAGTGAAAAAGACAAGACACCAACAAGTTATTGGTGCGTGAATAAATGTACATTAAATTCACGAAAAAAAATACTAGTTGTGTAATTGTTTGTTTTTATTTTCATAGTTTCTGCTCTCTCCTCTCCATTCTTTACTTGCGTAAGAATAACTAAAAAACGAGGAAAACTGTACACAGACAGTCAAAAAATGAAACTTTTATTGATAACTTGAGACAAGCTGTGAAACAAAAAAGAATGCACAAACAGACGAAAAAATATTCGTATTATTTTTTTACTCCTCATCAAAAACCATCTTGATTATTTTTCTAACTTTCCATGCCCTTTTATGTACGTACATAAGTAGCATCTATACATATCAGCGTACAATCTCGTCTCGGTAATGTTAAGGCTAAGAGTCTTTAGCTTCGGCGAAAAGAAAACAGGATACCACCGCAGCTTTCCACTTGTTTTCTACATTTCCCTTTCTTGATATTGGCCTCGTAAAAAGATGTCAAATGATGGGACGCCTGTCTCATTATCGTAACTTTGAGAGAACAAGCAAAGTTGAAGTAAGAAGTGGAAGATAATATGTGTTTTCATTTGAGCATCGGGGCATGGCTAGGAGCAGCCAAGAGGGTGCATCTACTTAAGTGAAGAGAAAAACTAAGCGAGTGAACCGGCAAACCGTAAACGTTCATTTCTTCGAAAGAAAAGAGCATACTCCACCGCCATTACTAAAGATATGCCACTTGCATGCCTGAAGCAAAAGTTGAATGAAAGGCTATTATTATTGGAAGAAGAACTAAAGTAGCTATCAAATAAAAATCCCACAAATTCCATTGAATAATGAAACCAAAGAAGCAATATCATTATATCTATATGAAAACCGTATCCTTTTCTAATTTTATATATCGGAAAGACCAAAGAGCGAGAAAGTGGTGGTAAAGTATATAACTACACAATTTTTGTTTTTTCAAGATGCTAAACGAAAAACATCGTCGTACCCTAACTTTTAGTACTAACACGTTAAGTACATAGCAGCGGCATGGAAAAGAAAGATTGATATTAAAAATTGCGTACGAGAAAAAGTGTTCTGTATACTATTTCTTTTTCTTTTTTATATTACTCTGTGCGTAGAAGCTTTCAAGATGCAGAATGTTATTTTGAAGTTATATACATACCGAAACGGTGTGCTTTTACGCATCTAAACTGTTTGTTTGTTTAAATGGTTCAGTAATGAGAATACGTTCGATGAATGAAAACATTTTAAGCACTAACTAGACATACACTTAAGTAAATATATAATGCGAAATATAATTCACTTACATTACGGTCAGGCACTTTAACACGCGCCACCTTTACTCTACCAAAAACATTTTTCCAAAAGGAATTTAATATACTATAACAGCGGTAGTGGCATTACTTCAAAGAGGGATGTATAAATGTGCATACACATATTATTATTACGGGGATGTACTACTTTTCCTGGTTTTAAGTGCATTTCTCGATAAGACATGTGGATCTAACCCTTCCAATCCCATTTACAAATACGTAACTTCACAATTTTCCCACTTTTCAATTCCTTCATTCCAACAGTCGTCATCATCATCATCATGGAGGTAAAGAAAACGGCATGACATGACCCTTGTGGTGCATTTGAGTGTATGTATACCGGCCACTACTTTACTTTGAGTTGCTTAAAATTGATAGTTACGTGTATTATTAGTAAACGAGGGAAAAGGGGATTCTTCGTGTGTCATTGAGTTTGATGCCGCTATAGAATAGTTCTATAGAAGATATCACCTCATTCCACTATATCTATCAGCGAGCAGTGTAATGTTGGTGTTTCCAACAACTCTCAAATGGCTTTCTCCTATTTTTTCTCCATTTCTCCACTCTTTCACTCATTCATACCAATTTCTTTTTTTCTATCTTTACTTCTTTCCCTTCTCCCTAAACTAAATCAAAAGCACAAACCAAAAAATAGTTGTTTCTAGTTGAGCAGTGTGATTACCAACCAACTTATCTGTTTTACTAGATACGTTTCTTTGTCGGAGAGCGAAAGGAGGAAAAGAGAAAAAGAGGAGAGAAAAGGATGAAATGTCATTACCAGGATTCTATCATGCGTTTCATCCCCAAGGAGGAAGCTTCTTTTTCCCTCTCAGTAATATTATCACTACACCCCTGTCTTGCCTGTATACTAGGTAGTTTGTTCGGTTTCTTAAGTTGAGTATCCACATCATCAACCCGATGCCGATAAAGATGGCACATCTAATCTTCTTTCTGCTGTGTACTTTCCATATAAGTTGAAAACAAGCAGAAACGGATGAAATGATGGTGATAGGAAAAAGAGAAATATAATAAGAAAACAGGACAGTAAAGTTGGGCCAGTTAGTTCAATTCAAAGTTCACTTGATAAACATTTTGTTGAGGAAAGAGTAAGACAGGAAAAGTGAACTATGTGGGAGGAAGACAGATAGATGTGGGAAGATAGAGTCTGAGACTTGTCCAAACTTCCGTAACTCCAGCAGGAGAACTGAAAAAAGGAAGTGCTATTGACAATCATCATATTATAGACTGAGCAAGACACAGCAGGGAGGGAGCATTGGAGAGCTTGTTGGTGAAACTATGATGAGTATGGCGATGACTGGTTATCTGTCTAACAGACAAACGGAGAAATTTTATTTCTTCAAATGCAATACACAAACAAGTTGTGATTGCTTAGAGTCGAAGTATGTTGTTATCGAGGTGCAATCATCAGAGATCAATGGGAACACCAAAGAAAAAAATCTCTTAGATCATGATGATCATTCACTACCGCTCCCGAAATTGGTTCAATGTAATGCTGGTTTTGGCTTCATCATATAATGGGAATTTCAATTGGTGTTATATTGATAGTAGTGATGGGTTAATATTATAGTGGTTTGATGTTCCGCTGTATATTGCAAAAGGGTAAGGAAAAAGGTTGATGAAGAAACAACTTTCTCGAATGTAATAATGATCTTTCCTTGCTTGACTTTCTATCTTTACTTGATACAAAATACAATCAAAAGAATCTTGCGAAGCATATAGACCACAAGTTCAGTAGAAGATAATTTATTCGTGCTCATACTACATTTTGACGTTCAATAGAGTATAGCAAGCAATCTTTAATGTAAACACTAATTTTGTGAAGATTTTTTATACCTGAAAAGTATTCCAAAAATGTGCATATGTAAAATTATGCGTACGTATATGTATATGTTTTGTACGCGCAACTTCATCCCAGTGTGCTTTTTAATTCGTTCAACATTATTTTGCTCATTTTGCTCATTCACTTGCGTGCAACATTGTACAGTTAAACTTCATTTTCCAAGCTTGTGTTTGGATTAAAATAAAAAGGTAAGACGAGTGAACATTTGAGTTAATTTACGCTTGTAGTAATGTGTAATACTGACTTCTTTTTGGTTCGAATCATAGCACACAAATACAAACTTATACAGAGTATGTGTGCAAAGTACTTTCCAGCGGGCAACTCTAAGTAAAGCTAGTCATAGTTAATTACTAACAGTGCTAACGATTACAGCTGGTCACAATGCGTGCAACTTCTGCTTGAGAATGTGAAATGAGTTTTTAATTGATAAAGTATTGATTTGACCACTGATTTGATCCTTTTATCGTGGTTTGTCGAAGGGACGATTGTACTTACAAATAGACAAGAAATGGGAGGATTAAAATACATTGGATTCAATATCATTTTGCAGGTACTGGCGAGAATCTGAAAGAAAATATACTTTCAGTGTCTAAATAGAGACTTGAAATACGTGAACATTCAATGAGTTTAAGTTTAAATGTTTCCAAAGTTTGCTGCACACCAATATATGTGAACGTGTGTGTAAGATATCACAACACAGCTTCAACCTTATATCCGTTTCTTTTATAAGCCAGGAACTAGTATTTAAAATGGCAAATTAGGAAACTAATCAGTCTGATATACATAAACTGTAATTGAACAAAACACGAAATTGATCCTAAGGTGTGGCCAGACAGTTTTAAAAATGGCTAAAATGGGGTAATGTTTTAGGCAGATGAGCGGGTTTTTGAAAGACCGACTTAATTTTGAATGTATTTTAGACCTCATGACTAGACAACAAACTTTCTTCCTAAACAATGCGACGGTCCACAGAGCTTTGAAAGGAAACTTGTTAGATAAACATAAACAATGAAGTGGAACATGCTGCACAGAAATTGGGTGGAATCTCAATGAGCATTATGATCATGACCGAATTTGGACTAGACGAAGTGGCAAATGACTCTAACGATCTCTCAAATAAGTCAGAGTCAATTGCCCTAGAGAGAAAATAGAGATCAAAACATTTCGGTTCATTTGCATGCTAATTACAACAAACTTCTGTGCCCTGTTGATCTCTGGTCGATTGGCTGGTGCTGCAGATCCTTCGTTTACTTTGAAAGTGGATCAAGCAAACATGGCAAGATTTTTTCACCATGGGCGTAACGCGATACGTGGTTTTGGCTTGAAAGACCAAACCATTTTCTTCAGTAGTTTTTAAAGCACCTAACGATCCTACACAAGCCGAAATAAAGTAGAAATGGAACCCTACAATCAAGCTTATTTATTTGGACGAGAGTAAAATATAGTACTATGCACCAACCAAAGCAAGTAGAACGGACGAAAATAAAATCACCGCGACCACGATACCCCAAGCATTGCGTCATATTTCTAATAGATACCGGAACAAATTGGCAATTACTCATAATCAGATTTTTGTTACATACTTGGTATTGATCTCTACAACCAACCACTTCATTTCCCACCGTGCCAGCCAACGATTCAAACGGAAGCAGTGATGAGGTGACGACTCCTCTTAGCAGCAATCGAACTACTGAGATCAGGAGATGCAAGTATGTCGTGATGTATGAGTTTT
>JAQFXM010005446.1:0-14952 GCA_034693345.1 Entomobrya multifasciata | reverse complement strand
AGGCGGGATGTATTATGGAACCTGAGATTACTCAACTTATGAATTACTGGGGTTCCCGTATAGACAACCTTAAGACCTCCCTTACTGGACTAGGTTACACTCTACACAATTCTTCTTCTTTCTAGAACAACTTACTTTCCACTATCGTCCCACATCCTAGGATGGGTAGGCAAGTTCTGATACTGATTCTGATGGGCCATCAAAATTCAAATTGAAATTGACCTTGGGGCTAAATATGATTGGTATTTTTAAAAAGCTGCTAAAAGTAACTGGCCTGATAAAGACATGCGCTCAAATATGATAACTTTAAGATTCAATTTGCCCAGCATATGAACTATTAGAAAGGTTATCTGTAAAACTGAAAAAAGATCCATTTCTACCTAAAATCTTTACTGGTTAGTGTTAGTTACAAAATAATTAGTTTTAATAAATAATAAAATATTTTTTCATACTTTTAAAATTCAATTAAGTTTTTGTTCTACTTGCAAAGGTTTCAAAATGGTTTTCAAGAAACGCAGGGATTTTTGTGCAGTATCATAAAGTAGCTAGATATTGATATAATATAAGAAACAGAAAATAGTTCTGTTTAAAAAAATTTAATTCGTAAAAATAAAGTGTTTAGTTTCATCATACTCAACTTAATGTGATTGCCTAGAAATAATGAAGCAGACTGACTAATGACTTTCTTTTTTCGACTCAGCAAATCATCTGCAATCTATAAGAGAATTTAAACCAACTTTTTCAACTATAAATTTGAAGATTTTCTTAATTTAGAGAGAAGCCCATGCTCCAACTAGTGAGTAAACATGTTACCGTTAAAGAATTTACGTTCATATTCAACAAAAGAAAACTGTTTTGCGTCTATTCAAACGTTTTCGTGCTAAATCATCATTATGAATTCATGAAAAGTGTTAGAAATGCTCCACAATAAAATCAAATTTGTCGGCAACTGAATTAGCATGCAAGTCACTTTTTCCTTTAAGTACAGTAACTTAACTGAGAAATAGGGAACATTGATTAGTAGGGACACAATAATTAGAACTTTTTTGAAATCAAAAGGTACCGATTCAATATACACATAAAATGAAGATATTTCATACTTGTTGCACAGAGAGGACAAAATCTATCGGATTTTGACTGAATGAAGAGAAACTTGAGATTGTGTCTCATTGCGTGACGACAACGCGTCTGCTTTATTTTGGGACATGTTGGAACAGGAAAAGGGAGGGATTGGTAAGAGAAAAGCAGCAGAATCAGTGTAATTGTTGACCAGTCTAAGCCTTCACAGAAATATCTTTAGTTATTCGTTAGTTATTCGGATATTCAAATACGAACCTAATGAATCAAGTCAGTTGCTTACAAAAGTGCTCAAGTAGGTTGTAGGTGTCGCTGTGCTATCACAATGCAGGATCATAGATCATTAATGTCATGCATTGCAGTTCATTTCATCTTGAAATCAAAATATTAAACATTAAAATATACACATTTTCACTTAAAGGAATTAAATATTTGAATCAGCTGTTGGAAGCTATTGTTTTAATAAAAAAGTATTTTGGAATAAGAGACAGTGAAGAAGCAAAATAAAATAAGAAGTTACCTATCATGTATTCGTTTATACATATTTTAGGTTTCGTATTCACATGAGCACGATTAGAACGTTTTATCGTCTCAAGCATAAAGGTGCACATAAAGCACTTTCGCATGATTATTTCAAGAACATAAAACGTATAAACTCCCTTCTTGTCAAGTTCGTGTTATTATCATAATCATTACGCAGTCATTAAATTCATCTAGTAACACCATAGACCACCCTTGCCTTCTGGGGGTAGTAGTTTGGTGGTTATCGTTGGTTAACTGATAGACTCCTGTTTTGGCATGACCCACGAATATTACAGTATCAATACATTGATACTTAATAAGCAGCGAATTACAAGGGAAGGATATATGGGTGCAAATATATGCCACAGTATCTTGTGTAATTGTCCAGTGGTTCCACTGTATGCTTGCGTGTCTATAGAAGAAGGTTGCTATCTTTCATACACGTGTACGCGTATGGTGGTAAGTAAAAAGTAAGTAAGTATGAGCTTCTCATAAGCAAATGGTGTAAGGGGGTATTGATATTCTTCTACTTTCTTAAGGTCTTTTTGGATTAGGTACTACAAGTCTTTTTCTGATTCAAATTGTCCAATATAAAGTGTAGAATGAATCCATCCTTTTCATGTGATTCAGTGGTTTGGGATATATGGTTTCCGAAAGACAGACACCATTTTGTTACTCACACAGCCAAAGTAGATACACAACACATGGAAGAAGATATAGATATACAGTTTTCCCGTCTGCGCGTGGACATAATTTCACCATTCAGCGTTAAAAAATGCTTAGTAATTTCACGATATGACAGTGTTGGTAGACAGACCAAGTGAATTATATTTTATAGAATCTTTTGTTATTTGTATTTTTTCTACTTCATACTAAGTATTTTTTGGGCAGTGACTTGTAAAACGTTTCATAATGTTCTTTATGTAAAATAGTGTATGATATGACTATGCCTCGTCTTTACTTCAATTCATTTTAATTGTATTCAAACGTATTCTTGTAAGTCAGCACCCAGAGTTCACTCACACGTAAGCTTAGTTTTTTTACTCCACATTTTAAATGCAGCGTATTCTAACCTCGACTCTTATGTAAAGCGCAAGTATGTAATGCCTGTCTTGTCGTTTTTTACTTTACTTCTCAATTCGGCAGCTATAAGTACAGAACTCTTCTGACTCAAGCTATTTTCTTTCAATAATTTCAATAATAATAAGTTTATTTCAAGGTTAAATTCTGCCCAAGGATTTTATGTTTTCCGGTGGCACACCTTCATTCACTTGGTTAATTATAATTTGGTCAATTAACTGCATTTTATTCCATCCCAAAAAGAGATTTCATCCAACGTACTCGTGCAAGGGGAACTAACCATTTATCCTTCTCACAGACAATGATTCCACTAACATTAAAACATTTCCTTTTAAATAAAGGTGTATCCAAAATTATGTGGATTTGCGAGCTTAATCGTTTCATGGCATATATATTTATAACATACAATATTTCATGTATGCTAAATGTTGGATTTAAGCTTGTTAAAAAGTTCTTTCCAAGCTTTATCATAGCATTATAAAGTTCACTCAAAAACCTTAAATTTCTGAATTTTAAATTTAATCGCATCGTTGATTCTAGTTTATTTCAGTAAATTAAATGACAATGTTGTACTTATTGAATAGACTAGGACACTTTTAAAATGTCCACACTCATCCTATGTCTCACCATGAGACAGTATTTTGAGCTTTTCAGTTTCAAATTTCAACGAAGCAAATATATAATTCTTATTGTATTCCCAAAGCTTTGTCTGCATTATTTTTTCGTCCGATATTAATGTTAAATGAGTTTGATGCGATACGATAGAGAATAATTTAGGGAATATAATGTTGCCTGAATTTATTTCTATTTTCAACGTCTATGGGATTTTCCAGGTTAGAACCAAAATAGTATATTTTTGATGTTTTATTTTTTGACCAACTGTGTTGCGTACGCAGATATAATTGAAAGTCACATAGTGTTTTAGATAGCGCTATTGCACAGTTATCGATTCACATGCCGACACTGGACATCAAGAATTCGTATTACTTTGACACATTTTTGACAGGAATAAATGCGGTCACAAGACAGATTTAAACAAATTTAAATAAATCACATAGCGATGCAAATTTTCATTTTTCTAGCTTGAACTTTCTAGTTTTTAATAATATGTAGCAAGAGTAGATGAAGTTATTGCAAATTTAAGTCTTGAAAATATATTTGGCTGGAAAGGGTCATCCATGGAATTGTTAAACGCTTTTATTTTATTGCGCACAGCAACAAAAATACTTTATTTATCATTAAAGAACTTAAAAACCCCTTGTCTCCCTCTTCTTCACAGAAAACACAACACCAGCAATTCTTCCGGTTGTCGCGATGATCCATGGGGGATTCGCCTCGGAATTTGGTGATGGGGTTGTTGTGGGGTATAAGTATTAATTGTGGTAGGGATCGTAGTAGTTGTGAGGAAGTCCTCACACGAATCTCCATTCCCTGGGGAGATGATGGAACTGCGTCCTCTAGATATAAACTTTCGTCCAGGCACAACGCTGCGGTGTCGCTTAAGCGCACAAAAAGCTACTTGTCTAAGATGGAGAACACTTTTTGATGAAATATTTATAATTTTGCTCACCATTTTGAGGTTTCCGTTTAGTAAATCTTTTTTCTTTTTCATTTAATTTGAATCGTGTTGCACCGTCTGCCAGTTTCAGAGAAACGAAACTTTTGGTATTATTCTGCAGTGGGTTGTTAAAATTGATATTATTTCTATCTAGTTGTGCCCTAAATTGGTGTATTTACGAACTATGACTTAAGATAATCAAAAGGATGAATCATAATTTAATAAGAACTAATGCTGATCCAAATAAACAGACCTTATGATTATGTAGCAAAGAATTTTTCTTGGCTTTGTAAAAATGACAGTAGAATAGTCCAGTGAAAGAACGTTGTGTCTACGAACGTTGTTTTCCAGCTGTTAAAAGCCTACTTTTATCCAGGGGAAGGAAGGCGATGGATGCTTGCGACAAACTGGCCCTAACTCCGACAAACAATTATTTTTGGTTGGGTCCCTCGGGAACTGGAACGACACTTACTGCGGAGCACTGGCTATGAACTGTGCAGTGAAAGAAACGAGCGCTAAATTAGTCACTACGTCTTCAAATTTTGCTGCTGACGGTTTACCTGAAAGACTGCCTTATGTAGGTCATGACTATAAACTGCCATTTAAAATTTTACGCATATATTCTGACAAATATGAATTGCAAATGATCCGGACAAACGATAAACGACAATAAACAAGCGATATAAATTTAAGTAAATAACAGTTTTAAAATGTTGATATG
Source organism: Entomobrya multifasciata (assembly GCA_034693345.1). Taxonomy (NCBI): domain Eukaryota; kingdom Metazoa; phylum Arthropoda; class Collembola; order Entomobryomorpha; family Entomobryidae; genus Entomobrya; species Entomobrya multifasciata. Next base: position 9,994 of record JAQFXM010005446.1, on the reverse strand, counting down.
TGTAAAATGTTTGCAATAACGTGACATTACTTCAGGAAGCTGTTAGGCACTCAGAAAAATGGCTACCTAAGGAAGTAATTTCCAGTAAAAAGGAAATGCTTTTAACTACAGGAATGTCAGTTAAGAGGATTTTATTGTTTCATTGCGCGGTTTACTTGCGTTCGGTTTCTAATGTGGCTTTATCAGGCAACCTGTAATACATGACATCAAACAAAAATGCCAAAATTATTAATATTTTGCTGGAATGATAATAAAAATATTCTAAAATTACTTTTACAATTACAACTTAGATGTGAAACTAAACTTTATGTTTCAAAATGATTAAAAAATATATATATTAAAAATTTCCAATTTTAAATGGTTCCTGCTAATACCGTTGCGAGTTGCGATTATGTTTGCATGTTTGGGCTTTGAATGAAGTGAAATATTATGTTTCTACATTCGGTTTGTTTTACTTACTATCTATACATATTCAAAATACACATATTTTTACTACGAAGAAAAATCTCATACTATTACTACATATTTGATTAGATTGGGTATGTAGAACCAGAAATGGTCGATGAAGGTGGATTAAATGTTGCTAAGGTATGGAGCTATGTTTTGCTTCTTCTTCAGCACATCTTCAAGTGCAATCATTGACCTGTTACTGAATACTTTTTTCATTTGAATAAAATGGTACCATCATGAAGAAATCTTGCAATATTACAATTAGAAATAAGAGCTAAATTACATTCGGAAGAAATAATTTATTGTTAGTGTGGGGCGTGGGGTATGTATTTTTAAAATTTAAATTAACATATATTGGCTTTTGTATTTGAGAAAATCCATTCGAGTATTTTTTATTACACTGAATTTACCAATATTTTATATTACACAAACTTAAAGCCTGGAAAATGGACAAATTGACTGTTGCAGAAGATGTTTTGAAGAAACATTCAAAATATGGAGGAAGAAGTGATGAGTCAGCATGAAATTATTGTTCTACAGTTGGATGTTCCAAAATTCCACAGTTATAAATGATGAAGCTGCACAAATGACGCAAGCAGCAACTCAATAACTCCGAACTCTTAATTAATATGGTGGTTTAAGTAACGGTGATTAGAAGAAAAGTTACGTCGAATTATTGGTTTTTTTATTGAATTGAATATAAACCCAAAGCAATTTTTGATTGTATTTATATCCATTTTAGTAACACTAACATTCCCTGGATCATGTTGATTGAGCAGCTTGGGATGTCTGCTCAAAACATTGAAATTACATCACGTTTGTTTGTTATGATTGCATGGTAGAGGATGCACAAAATATCGAGGACAGTAATCCAAACGATATTGAGATGGTGTTAGAGAAATGTTTATCCTCTCCTGTCGTTTTTATTAATCACAAGCACACGGAGAAAAGAGTAAAGATTCATAAATGTAAAATTTTAATAACAACACTCATTTTAATTTCGAAATTGTTTTTGTTTATTAAGGTGAATACAAGTTACTTCAATAAGAAAAAAATGAAATCTTCCCAGATCCTCTTTTAGATGCATGACTTGGTTCCATTGGGACGTCCATTAAAACTGGGATTAGTTGAGTCGTCCTTTTTGTTGCTTCTTCATTTCCTCCTCCTATCTGGCTTAATTTTGGGAGAACTAACTGATGGTTGGAATTGTCACTGTCTTCATGTACATACTTAAATCATAAAATCCCTCTATTTAAAAAAAATGCATCAAGCTATGGATCGGGTGAGGACTGATGAGATGCGTCAGCAATTGGAGGATATTTTAATTGGGATGTGAACAAAGGAACACATTGGTTGCCATCTGCTCCCAAAACATAATCAACTTATGCACTCTAACTGGAAAATATATTTTTGTATGCAGATTGTATGCGTGAAATGTGGTAGCTCGATTTGGAGAATTGTTGACGATATTTTAAAAATTTATATACAACTATTTATATAAACACTGGTATAGTTATATCTTAAATCTACATAATTCTGATTTTCGTAACAGTAATCGTGACAATCTTAAAGAAGTCCGCAACTCGTTGACTCAAGGTGACATGTTCTATGCAGTTATTTTGGCAGCTGGATCACAATGCTGACAAAGGCAAGGTAAAATTCGCGGCACGTTACTACCTTGTGCAAGTGGATAATGTTATGCGTGTGAAAGGTGTTTAGAGCGTCCTCCATGAAATCCTGAAAACACCTAGAAAAAGATAGGTGATAGGAAAGTTGGCCCCCACCGACAAGCTCTGAATTTTTTCATGGCATACCTGAACCTGAACTTCAAGGGACTGACGTAAGTGTCGCATATTACCTCGTATCCTCACACGCGGCACGCAAAATGTCCACACTGACAATGAAAAAGCCAGGAAGAGATCCCCCACATGATTGGTTTGTCATGATTCAACTTGTTCGTGATTGAGCACACGTATTCAGGTTCATGCTCCAAGTCGTCACAGTCTTCGGCACATTTGAGGTGGCACAGACTCTCTGTGGACGAGGATACACACTTGGCTGTTCATAGTCTTGCGTATATTGGGATGATACTACGAATGTGAAGCATGAAATAACACATTCTTTTCTCTCCGGTACGCTCTTGTAGTGTTCAGCGAGCACTGCCAGGTTTATTAAACAACACGTGGTTTAATGCTAGCTACTTTGTCTGTCAGCTAGCGTAAGCTAGTATAGCTTTTGTTTTGTTTATTTGGCATGGTTAAAAATCAGTCATGTTTCGTTTAGCGTTTGTTAGGTTTGGCCATGTTTTTGATTTGTATGGACCAGGTACTCTTAAATTTCGGTTTGGTTCGAATAAAAATCAATCATGTTTGTTTAATATTTGTTAGGTTCGTTCATGATTTGGTTTTGTTTGGATGAGGCTATCGTAAATTTTTGGTATTGTATGGATCCGGTGCTCTTGAATTTTGGTTTGGCATGGTTAAAAATCAATCATGTTTGATATGTGTTTGTTTCGGTTATGTTTTGGCATTGTATGCAGCAGGTGCTCTTAATAGTTTTACTTGCCTTCTTAAACTTCTGTGATGGAACCAAGAATCCATGAAATGGACCGAATTTTCATTAAAAAATTATACAAAAATGATCATGGAAAAATGAAAGTCAATCATCTTCAAAAATCAATTTAGTTTAAAAATTTGTTCTGGCCTCTCGCACAACGCAATCTAGAATCGTGTCGTATACTATTTTACTGTTGTAAGCTGAAAAATGGAATCCATACGTGAAACCTACGAAGATTGTTTTCCAATATTGATCTCTTTTATCGCAGTAAGTAAAACGGATCTTTCCACTTACACCAGAATTGAGTTGAATATATTTAACTTCATATAATTATGCGGCATTGTAATAGTAATTGACTAATGTTAATTTTGGTTGCCCGCTTATCACAGGTTTAGCCGATGTGGATGTGGTGCGTGGATGCATTTTTGTGAATTTTTGAAATTACTTATCAAATCAAGGTTTATTGATGATATAATGAGATAAGGCAACATGTTCTGCGTAGTTTTACCGCCGTAAATTTTGTTAGACTGTAAAACTACATTTTAAGAATTATTAAAATACTCTAGTGATGCCAAAGCATGCAAATGCTTAAGATTGTTATAAAAATAGAAGCATATACATAATTATGAATAATGATGATGATAAGTACAATGATGCAGTATGCCTAAGAAATAAATCAACACTTGTAGAAACATTAATGAATAGTGAATATTTGAGTGATAGAAATAGATGGTTTTTGAAAATGGTCCAGCCACTGCGACAGATTGTTGAACTGCAGCTCCAGGAAGGACTGATTCTTCGGAGGTGGAATTATCTTCAGAATTTAAAAGCTGTTTTTCGGACGTCTCACTTTGATGAAGTTTAGAAAGGTTTTGAATTTTTTATAAAGAATTCCTTTTTAAAGTTTGTTCTGCATCAAAGACACTAGCCCAGTCAAATACAGGATATAGACAAATCCCTGTTTCAAGGTTTTCGTCCGAAATACGCTGAAGGCCCTTCTGTCGCTTGAATATGAAAAGATCCTTATTTGAAGGATTGCAGCAAGCTTTTTAGATGGTGCCATTGTTTTAGAAGGATGTGGCGCGAAACTTGGAAGAAATAAACCAATCACTCAACAAATTTTTACAATTGATTAGCTTGAATGTTCAGATTGAAATGATCACAATTTGTTCCAAAACATGGATTGTAGCTGGTTTTATACAAAATTTGTAAGAAGTAACTTGTATGTCAATAAAACACTGCTCCGGCAATACCTTTATACTGTGATGAACGGGGTTTTAGCTGATCGTTTGATAGATTTAACTTGTATAGCAAGGTAACACAGTGATGTACAGATACAGAGTAATGAAGAAATGAACAGCGCAGGAGCTACAGCCAATCAGCGCAGGCTTTTCATCATCATCATCATCATCGTCCATTTACAACACATTGCAGAACTTGTATGCACTACACAATTCATAGATTTAGGAACGACGGGCGGAAAGGATATTTTAAATTCCTAGGCGGTATATATTTTTCATTAATGCAAAACGTTTACAGAAAATATATTATTGAATACATGCCTGTAAAAACTCGAGATCGGATCAGTCTTCCTTTCATATAATAACGTTTTCAATTATTTGAATATAAAACACCAGCATACCTACTTCGTACGTACCTTGGAAATGGGGAACCTTATCAAGGTTTGTGCTCATATGCCGGGTTCAACTATGTTTTTTTGTAAAAAGGCAAAGAGGAAATGATTAATTGAATACTTTAATTTTTTGCTCGTGGAAACCTCAGGGAAGCAATGTAGGGCAGTACGAACTCTTGCTATTATATCAACCCTAATAATTTCAAAAGATTTCTGCTTTATTATGTTTGTGGTAAAATTGGTGGTATATTAACTAGTGCGGACTAGTGGATAATCATTCAATCAGTTTATCTCGTTAAATAATACTTTTTCAACACTCCTAAGTACTATTGGTATTTGCCGAATCAATTTAAGTCAATGAGTAATTTAATTTCAGACTACATATTTAGTTAATAGTATTTTTGTCTGGATAATTGATTTTATTATTTGTTTACGCATGCTTGTATCGAAATGAAACCTACATAACTTGATTAATGAGTATTCGTTGTTTAAAATTGATTGTGCGGTGTTGAAAGTAAGTATGGTTAGAGTATGCATGCACTTTTTGTAAATTATTTGCAAAGAGGTAGATATTGTTTTCAATATTTTTTTAATGTATAAAGTTTTTATTGTATTTATCAATTAATATTGATTTTTTTGTATAAGAGTGTGCCAATACAAGCCAATGATAAACAAACAAGAACAAGATCATCAAATTATAGTGTTTTTCTGTATTACAGTATTCCAATACAAGCCAGTTATAATCACATACAAATCATTTTGCAATGGCTTTAAGGTGTGCAAAATGTAAAGTTCGACTTAGGTTTGTAACTTATCCGAAACTATAAAGTGTTGCTTGGTGACCAAATTGGTACAGGTGAGGTTAAACTAAATGTATAAAGGAAAACTACGTATTCCTTGGCTTGTTTACTTGGCTCACCTTTGACTCGAATATAAAATACATTGAAATAATACTAGTAAGTCTAAATAAAGTGGCTTTTAATTATGCCTCTTTCGGACAATCATTGTTTTTCATTTTAAATCCACATTGAGAATATATATATGTATGTCTAAGTTCTGATAAATTCTCTGAATTCAATATATTTCATCCTAAACATATTTTTTAAACATGTTCAGCTACAAATCTTAAATTTTTGTTTGCTTTCCAGCATCCAGATTCGTTCAGATCTGTAAAGTTCTGAATGAGTTCAGCGACTCATGCTGAAAACGTAAGGCAGGAAAGAAAATTGGATGAGATCAGAAAAGAAACTAAATTTGTGGAGAGAATTTTGAAAAGAGGCAGAAACGTTAGCATGAATACCTACAAAGCCATTACAATGAACAAATGCCGACAGTCGTCTGAAGCTGAAATGGCGGCAGACTATGCAACAGGATATGACGTATGACGTGAAGTCAACTGCACGAAAATTTAGAACAGCCTTTACCTGGTTCTTTAGATCCTTCAGCAATTCAAGCACAATTTGACACGTACACACCAAATCGGTAATGAAGTTATTAATATGACAAAATATTGCTACAGACTTTATATTCAGGATTATGAGAATCAGCAAAAATTAAAAATACTAAATATTCGCGTTTTTTGAATTGAAAGTCAACACTGGATATACTTGCCTCGAGTGTATTTGCGAATGGTAAAATAGAACACTACTATTTAAACGCTGATGTGGTTACAGACCCGTCTAGCCATGGCATGGCAAATGCTGTCAGTGAAAGCATTACATCTGTTTTGGGAAATGAAAACTGGCCATCGAGACTAATATGATTATGACCGTTGAGTGAGAGTTATTAAAATATTTAAAATATTCATAATCATTTTAACTTATCTTAACAGATTTGTCGGGACTTCACGTGACGATGGAATGTTGAAATTAAATTATTCCAAGTATTTGAATTCCTTAGGGAATGAAAATGCAGCCAGTCATAAGTGGATGACGTATTCAGGCATTATGTCATCTTTTACAGCTGTCTTATCAGGATGTCTATGATCTGAAATCGAACAAGTAGTAAATGTGGCAAAACCTCTTTCCCGTTTTGACCACGAAGTTAGGTATAGGAAGTTATTCGTAGAGATAACTACCATCACTGCTAGTTATTACGATGGTATTTAACTCATGGCTCCCATTGGTTTTTCTTCTACAAGATGGCTTATCTTGAACTTATCAATTATTTTGAAAACCACATAAACTTCGAAAGTCTTCAAGAAGAGTTTTTATCCTGGAGGCCATTGGAGACGGAATACTACATGTCTTCTATGTTTGGGGCGCATGACGCTGCATCATATTACTCATTGCATCATATTGCATTACTCATTTGCTAGAAAGTGCTTGCCTCCGGCTCTCAAATGAAACTTTTGTTGAGTCAATGTGCAGTATATCAAGCAGCATAGCTTATCTAGAAAAAGACTGTATTCAGGAAAACTCTCCAAGGAAGCGTTTTTGGTATGGTTAAAAGTCAGTCATGTTTGATTTAGTATTTATTAGGTTTGGTAATGATTTGGCTTGAATAATAAGCAGTCATTGTGGTTTGGTATAGGTCAGGTTCAGTAATTTTTTGATATCGTATGGATCAGGTTATCTTAAGTTTTGCTTTGGCATGGTTAAAATCAGTTTTTGTTGGTTGAGCATGTTTGAAAGATGTGCATCATTATATGCATCATCCATTTTTTCATTAAAACAATATGTAAAATATTTGTCCTGAAACGTATTTTGAGGAAGGAAAATATATTTATAACCTAAATGTCAATCATGATATAACCAATCAAAATTCATTCAATCAAGAAAATTAATATTTTGAAATCTTAGAATGCACATGCATTCATCATCCTCACCTCACAAATTCCATAATGTAATGAGGTTCAAGAAATCCCAACTCCACTTCCATTCTCTCCCCAACAGCTGCATGAACTATTTAGAATTCAGATTAATACATGATTACATGATTGCCAATACATTATGTTGAGGGCATGGCTGTTATCCAGCCATACATACATGTTATACATGACGCAAGATCTCTTGTAGACCATTTGCCGACATTTAGAATCTGGATTAACATAACCAGACAGCTATCTTTTTTTCCTTGCTGATGAGATGAGCAGGATTGCTGGCTGGCTTTTTATTTAATGTCTGAGATACCTCTTGTAGGATAAGAATAATTGTTCTCCGCGTGACGTGAAGATGAGACCCTCAGTAAGGGGAGTCCAAAGGCCTTAAATGGGTAGTTGCTCACAGTTGACCGAGGGCTGGTGGGGAATACTGGGGATAATATGGCAGTCATGTTTGGTTTGATATGTGAAATGTTCGGCCATGTTTTGAGTTTGCATTGATCTGGTGCTCTTAAATATTTTTTTCGTTTGTTAAAATCAGTCATGTATGGTTTAATTTATGTTTGGTTTTTTGTTGGCAATGTATGGATTAGGTGCTCTTAAATGTTTGTTTGGCGTGGTCAAAAATCAGTCTTGTTTGGTTAAGTATTCATTAGGTTCGGTTATGTTATTGGTTTGTATGGATCAAGTTCGGTCAAGTTTTGGATTTGTATAGATCAGGTGCTCGTAAATTTTTGTTTAGCAAGGTAATAAATAATTCATGTTGTTTTAGTATGGGTCAAGTTCGGTCAAGTTTGTATGTTTATTTGAAATAACACAGATTAAGGTCCAAGAAACTGATCAAATCTAAATTCAAATGTTCAACCTTGCCAGGCCAAGTGCCCTGCATCATATGGAACATAAAACTATAAACATAAAAAGTTTAAAAACATTTTGGGAGCTGTTTGTTTACGCTTGTTTTTCAGCTTCTCGTAAATAATGTGCTTCATTTATGGTTTAACATGGATTAGGTTCGGTCATGCTTATTTTGTATGGGTATGGTTAAGTTATATTGGGTTGGTTTGGGTAATGTAAAATGTTAGTATTGTAGAAACGATTTACATATAAATTAATTTAGACTAGGCTAATATAATATGATTATTATTTGCCCATGATTTACATTCGATTTGTCTAATAAGATATGCTATATATATGTAATATGATTATGAAATATATATATTATAATCACAAACGACAGGACATCTCTAAAACAGAAGATCGTCAACAAGACTTAATGAATGAAAGAATTTGCTTTTGGATATATTTTATCATGAAGACTGATATGGTAGAAATTGTACAACTTTGGACTTTGGTAGTCACAACAACAAGTTTTGTTCTTGCTCACTCAGTTTTTTGTAGCTCAGCGTTCCAATTAAAACTGTATCAGCTGATTTGAGCGTAATTAATTTTTCGGTATATCTGGTGTAACACAAAATCTGTAGTAGTCATAGTCATTAGATCAATGCATCCAGATATCTGATCTTGTTTCTGGTCGTTTTGTTGTTTGAACAATTGTTTTTTGAAATACTGCACCATCATCACCAACACATACTTAACAAATTACATTAAATGCCAAATTACAAAAATGTACAAAGATGACGGTGAGTATTTTTTTTAACAATGTATTTTTGTTTTCCAAATTGGTTTTTAGACAGTGTAGTAGCCTGCTTTATAAACGTTGGATATTTGTTACCACCGTAATGTTCAGCTGCCTGTTTTGCCAATATTCCTACTTCTCCAAGCACAGAGTGAAAGTTTCCACTTAACACATCCGTATGAAACTCGTGAACAGCTTCGTCATCTGCTTTAGATATATCACTATGTGATTGAGCGTTTTCGTATGCTTCGTCGTGTTTTTTTGCTATTTCGTCGTCTCGATCAACTGGCACTGCACCTTTACTTAAATCCGTTCCAGGACCAACGTAATTATGTCCAGGTAAATGAGCTTCTCCGCTTTCTATTATTCCTTTTGCAGCTATTCCAGCACCTACAGCTCCAATAACAATGGCTGGAGCATAGAGAGCAGTTGTCGCCGACAATACCGTAGCACCTCCAGCAGCACCTGCACCGGCAGCAACGGTACCAAGAGTAGAATCAAACACAGTAGCCGAGGTACTACCTGCATTTACTGCTTCACCTAATAATGGTTCTTCTTCTGGTATATCAATCCGTACTTCTGGAGTATTTTCGTCTACTTTTCCCAGAAATTCTGTAGTTTCCTGAGGGTTATAGCGTTCCCTTATTATTTTATCACGCCATGAAGTGAGCTCAATTTCGGGCACTGGAGGAGTGTTCATCTCCACAACTAAACACAGACTGAGCTGGTGAAAGCAATGTAGCAGCATACATATGTAGCCAGACAATGACGTCATGTCGCACGCCGTTTTGCCTTTCTCTACTTTCTCCCGTCCAAGCAGTGTTTGAATACTATACTCAGATCTTTTTTAAGATCTTAGCTGCGACACGACATACGACAAATATACATACAGACCTAT
>JAQFXM010005445.1:0-14955 GCA_034693345.1 Entomobrya multifasciata | reverse complement strand
ACACAAATGGATGTATATACTCAACTCGCTTGTAATAGTAGATAAACCTGGGATGCATCACAGTCGCATTATAAAGTTGTTAAGATAGGAAATCCTAATGGTATAACCAAAGCTGCAGCAACTAAACCATAGACAAGCAGCAACGACAACTGGTCATTTAATTAAACTATCTTTCCGTACAGATTTATTGTCCTGGTGATCGTGCCTAATCTGAAAACTTATTAGACCCTTAACGTGTGGTCAAATTATGTCTGCTTTATTCGTACAAGTATAAATTGACAAGTGTGATCCAATATTCAGCAATAAACCAATCCAATAAAGAAACAATTCAGCTTGAGACAGTTCAAGATACTTTTGGTTGGTTCCAAATGTGTGTCGGTATTGAAAGCAATATATTGTCAACGCAACGATGTGCAAACCTAAACCAATATATCGTCCCAATTTGTTTTGGGGAGACTCTGCAATCAAGTTTGTGTAAAATACTGTTCCAACGAAATGGAACCGAATTGAGGACTTCATTGAATTGGAGAATTTTTAAAAATAGTTTAAGATGTTGGATAATCATGGTTGCAGCATTTAATATTTTAGATTAAGTTCTGATCAGGTTGGCGGTCAAATTGACTCTGACACTTTTATATTAATTGTGCTTACCTTATCACGACTTTGCTTTTCATTTGCGTCGTTGATTGGTTATTGACCTGGAATATTGGATAATGCAGTTATATATTTTGTTTGCTTAAATATTTGCTCGCATAAAGTACATCGTATCACTTTTCCATCGGTTTTAACAATAAATTAGTGAAAAAGTAGCAATAATAAGCTTATGGTTAGAATAAAATTTATATCGCAAAAGTAAGTCATATTTTGTAGTGTTGAGCAAGAAAAGTTATCCTTCGTAATCTTTAGAATAAGCCTCAAAATGGTTATAGTAAACCTGTTAATATTGATAATAGCGTAGCTAAAACTTTCATGCCACATTCATATGTATCAGCGTTCCCAAATTTTTCACTTAAAAAGAGCAAAATGCTTGCCAGATGGGAAATCATGAGAAATACATTAATAAAAATACGTTAACGAAGAGGCGAAATTTACTAATCTGTTATTTTATAACTTCAACTTATTTTTCTTATACCCCATTATGCACAGTTTCCATACCCACTTTCTGGCATCTGCAGCTTTAAGCATGTAACCCCTATTCCTATTCCATATTCAGAATTTATAAACAAGTTAACTGGCAAATATCATAATAGGTCATCGCTGCTTTGTACGAGTTAGAAATTGGTTTCTTATGCAACACCGAGTTCAAGAAATTTAATATTCCAGCGACAGTTTAGGATTTTTCAAGCTTTAAAATATTTAAAAATCGAAACGCTCTTTGATCATTGTGTATATTTTAGAAATATTTCAGGTTTTGTTAACGCTCATATTGACCCTAGCATTTTGAAATTCATAGCACCAGCTATATTATATATTGGTATTTCGTTTGCGTCGTTGTTTGACTATAAATCCAGAATATTTGATGCTGAGGTTATATATTTCGTTTGCTTGAATAACTGCTCGCAGAAAATATATCGTGTCACTTTTCCATCTGTTTTAACATAAAATTTGTGAAAAGGTAGCTTAAATATGTTTATGGTTAGAATATAATTTTTATCGTAAAAGTAAATCATATTTTTTAGTGTTGAGCAAAAAGTGTTTTCCTTCATAATTTTTAGAATAAGCCTCTAAATGTTCGATTTGAAATTTTTGCAATATAATCTGAATATTACAATTTTAGTCTAGGTTAAGAAAAGACAAGAGAACTTTCAACATGCGCTGAAATTAACGCTTTCGAACTGCAAGTATCCAAATGACTTTAATTTTAATTCAGAGCCTTAACACATGGATGAAATTCATATGCATATATTTGTATAAATTCGCCTTTCATTTGTGCAATTTCTTTACACAAGCATGATTTCTTGCTTGATTTTGCTGAATAACTTATCAATTCGTTTTTTGGAAAGCAATGCGTGTCGAGGCGTTGGGTTAAATTCAATCGATTCGAGCAAAATATGAATCGATTTCTTCTTATACAGTAAAACAGTTTTTGCATGTAAGCCTACTATCTACTTTTTATATCAAGAGGCCAACATTTAATCAAACATATTCGACATATTAAATTAATCATGAAATAAACTGACGCAGTTTTGTTTTACTATTTTATCACAATGCTTTAAAACGCAAGCGCTAGGTCCTCCATAGGCTAGAAACTTCCAGTTTTAAGCAGTAGGGTAAATGGCGACTCCCACAAACCACATAATCACAAATAAAGATAAACAATAATAGTTCCGTCAAAGGTTTAAGGAACACTATAGAAAAACCCATCAATTAATGCAAACTACTGGAAAGCAAGATTCAAGTATATTATGAGATTGACGGGATGGAAATCTTGTTTGGTTGTTAAATATGACTTAAGGTGATTCCATCGCATTGTTGAAAAAAAGTTTTGACAAGTTGAATATTCCATTGAAATTTTTCTCTGTATTACTCATCTTCATAGAACATGTTAATAAAACAATAAACAAAATAATTTCTCAGAAATTGTTTTATTTAATGATACTATAAAAGTCTTGCAATATTTAAAATGAGGTTGCTTTAAAGCGAAATATTTTTTAGCCAAAATCAAGTTGATTCATGAGATTGTCTATTTCATTTACCTTGAGTATTTTAATTTTTCTAGTTTTTATTTGCTCTTATTGCGTTCTGGGTTGGGAAATGATTTGCAATGCCCTTCACTTGAACATTAGTTTTTGAATTCTTGAATATAAACAATACGTTGCAACAAAATACTACAGATATCATTGGAAACTTTTAATTCAAAATGTATTTAATATGAAATCGAAGTAAAGTGCTGTTTGCATTAAAAATAGTGACAGTTTTTATTGTAGAAAAATGTGATGTACATAATGCAAGTTCAGTGATATGTGTGCAATTATTTAACTTAACTAATAATTTTAATGTGTACACTTGAGTCTACTATTGTCTATGAACTCACGCCTTTCGATAGCTATGATGATGCCTCATGAGTCCATAAAATAAACGAACAACAAGTTAAACAAGTAAATTAAACTTTGACAAACTTTAATAGGGAATCTTATCGGTACGTTGATAAGATCCCTTTTCTTGCTATTTCTAGCTAAGGTGTTGCTTCTGCCCAAACGTGGCAAACAATGATGACAATTACAAATTACTCGGGTTTTTATACCCATTCCAAAAAATATCCAAAAATATTAAACTACAATTAACAGGAAGTAAAAATCTAAAAATAGCTTTCATGAAGAAAGCTTCAAAATAAAAACAAAAGAAGTATCGATCAGATAAGCTGATCGATACTTTACTAATAATTACCATAATCTTCACCTTTGACCTTTGGACATTCGGTCGCAAAAATGAAGATAACAAATAGTACTCAAATCTACATGACAAAGCAACATAATAACATCAACCGTCAATACAGTGATACTATTTTTTGAATCATCGACCTTTTTCAATTGATTTTTTTTCTTTTACCAAAACGAAATTGAAATAACAATTTTTCACCGGATACACTTTTGATGTTAACATTAACTTGGTGTCTAGAATATGGAAATTAAATAAAGTAGAATTTAACATTCAAGTGCTTCTTCATGACTTATTTTTCTGGTGTTTTGTAAGTTTTATCAATTTGAATAATTGACAGCCCATTGTTTGCCATACGATTTTAGGAATATGTAGGAATACACAAAAAATGTCAATGATTTTGTCAAATGGGTAGGTCAAACGTCCACATTTCCCGTCAAATGTTTTTTCTTATCAGACTTTCAAGGACTCGAAACTTCCTATAATCAAATACAGGAAGATAGGTATTTCCAATTTTGTAGAAAATCCTTGAAATCATGTTTCCTATTCCTTTTACGACTTTGCTTATGCAAAATATGCGATTTGTCGTTATCAACCCTTCAAAAAATATTGAAATGAAGATGAAATACAATTTAAATTCTCGTAAGCTGTCGCTTAGCCTTTTTCATCAATTTCTGGGCAAAATACATGCTGCTATATTTACACACTTCATTTCCATTTCGACTTTTTACGAAGTAAATGCCACGACGTAAAAACCAATTTGCTAAAAATTCTGCGAGTTACACGTTGGATGATTTTTTATTAATTTTACTTTTCAACGCTCCAAAATTGTTGGCTTCATACCCAATATCAAATATTTCGATTTTTTTAGTTTTTATTCAATCAATAATCTGGCACAAATCCCCATCTTGAAGAATTTAACCTCGAACCTAAACTGTTCATGCTTCCAAGTTTGAAAAGTTATTTCGTTTTTTCTCTCTATTTGAATTGAATCTATTCAATACCAACAAAACAATAATATCCTGTTATCTTACATGCATTTCATTATTTTACGCAGCCTTGTTGAAATACTTACCAAAACGTTGGCATGGTGAAATATGTGTGTATATATTTTTAAATATCTACCCTCAATACTTTAATTGCAGACAATAAATACATTAATTCAATACCTCAGGTTTTTTTAATTAAATATTTTGCACACTGCTTCATTTTAATATCAACCATATTCTTGATGAAAACAGCATGAAAGTTTCCAACAATTGTCGATGTCCTTAAATCCCAACCTGTTAAAAGATGATATTAAAATTACAGATCAAAGATTGTTTTAGTGATTGAAGTTGTAATATACTGATTAAAAAGAAGCATCATAAACAAAAAATGGTTGAACATGCAATAAAAAACTAATGAAAATCTAAACTAAACACTCCTACGAGCAGTTTTGCCTTTGAAATGAACTGCAATGTTTTCGAAATTCTACTATATTAGAATAACAAAGGAAGAATTTTCTCATTATTGTATACTTAATATGCTGCCCGACGTATTTTTCGTAGGCGTTTTTCATTACCAAATTCTATGGGCATACATATTGTTATTGCAAAACCCAAATATGATATTCAAAATCACATCGAAGGAAATTTTTATAATAATTTTCTGCAAGCAACAAACTTGGCCACCTACGTCTTTGAGCAAACATGGAATTAAATCAATATAAACAATAATTTTGGCCGCCTTCCGTTTCACGTTTCCGCTCATCTGTTCATCTGTCGTTTTATATGCCCGTTCTTAATGCAACTCATGGAATTGATCATATCAAAAGTGGACCCTTGATATATGCAATGATTTTTTTAATGTGAATAACGTTCCCCCAAATTAATGTGTGAATAAAGTCAAAGATTTAAGTCTGAAACCTTGTCAGAAGTGCCATTTATTGTTCACGAAATGACCCACACATGAATTTTGATGACACCATTAATAAATTCATAAAACGACCCCGGTAATGTATTGAAGTCCATACATTACCAAACTAAGCCCCGTACATGAGTCAAATCAGTATAAACTCTCAACTTCATCTTTATACATGTCTTCAAATTATTGCATAAAGTCCCATAAATTTTGATGAACAAAAAGATCAAAGCTGGTGAAAGAAAGTTTTATGTAGCACATTGTTTTTAAAAGTTAAGTTTATTCCGTACAAGAAACCGTCGTTTGAAGTTTATTCTGTTTATTCCTACGTCACTACTAGTATTCGTGAACAGAAAAGATGTTTTGCTGACTTTATTAGAACACCAACTATTTGTACAAAGTTTCACTTTCTTTATAAACTTATAAATTAAATTATCAAATAGACATCTTGTTTTGAAATAGTTTCAAAGTTTGTAGACACCTAACTATTTACAATCTATAAAATGGCTCACAACTCACTGAAATGGTTCAAGAAATTTCAAGAGAATTTATGCGTTTGACAAAGTACTTATTTTTGGATAACTGCAAGGAAGTAAGTTCGCTTACAGGTAAATAAAATAGTAGTGCTAATGGTGCTATCCGGATTAAGTTAATTTAATTATTACTCTTGGTTGAAAAAGTACAAAATAAGCTTATTTCAAATCAGTTGAGTTTAGCCTTCAAATGTATTGAAAGTCTGTTCACTCTTAAATTTTTACGATCTCGATGTTACCACAACAACAGTATGCTTGGCAACCAACAAAGGTATATATTCTCCTTTCGCCCCTTATATGCAATGCTTCTTTTAGCTGCATTTTGCTCAAATCTGTTACTGTCAAAGTTTATGCGGGTATTTGGACTATTTTCACAGCTATTTACAAGATGAGTAGTAGCACGGTGTACTTGAGTGGTTGTAGTGTGATTTGAAAAACTGGATGTCCTAGGTCGCCCCTAAATACCCAAAAAATATAATAAACGAATACTCTTTACATATATAAGATATTTCACAAAAGAAATTTTGATAAATAATTACTCACCGTTATAGGTTTTCCAAAAAGCGAATTAAGATGAAATATTCCATAAACAATCGGATTTACAGTTGAGTTTGTGCATGCAAAAAGAAAGAGTCCTTTTTGAATCCGCTGGTCAACATTTTGCGCACTTTCGGGATCTGTCCAGTACCTTAAAATAAATACATTCCTTTAGAATAGCTTGGAATTTTCTACATTATCTTTTCATTGCAATAACACTTACCACACACACATAACGTAATAAGGTGTCCAACATATTAAAAACGCAGCCGTGATAACAAACGTCATTTGAATGGATTTTACTTTCGCACGCTCGATACTGTCTACTCCAGATCGTCGTAAGCCATCTTTTCAAATTAATTGTAAAAATATTTAGTAAGTAAACACGCTTGAAAATTGGCGGTTTAAGATAAGAATTACTAGCCAAACCTTCAGGTTCAAACGTACTACCAGCCGAATGTGCCATTTTCCATAATTCGACAGCAATAGAGCCGTAAAGAACCACAAGTAGAATAAAAGGTAATGCGTACATCATTACCATAACAAAAACGTTGTATAACAACTCGTATTCCGGTTTCGGGAAAAAGTTGTACGTAACACACTGTGAGTACCAAGTGTAAACCGGATGTTGTTCAACATGAAATATGAATACCTGAAAATATAACACATGCGAGTATTAAATATTTGCGTAACGTGTTTGGTTCCTAGTTTAAAAGATTTTTACCTGAGGTAAACTGCAAACAACAGATAGTAACCAGGCAATTACAAGAATTACTTTTGCTCGCCTAGTTGATGCGAGACCTTGTAATGGGTAGCGTACTGCCATGTATCTACGACGCGGAATTAAAAAAAACAGATTTGTGATGTAAGCTCTGTAGAAAAATAGGGATTTGTAAGATTAGCCTGGCAAAGGCACGTTACTCAACTTGAAAGCTGAATAGAAAATAGGGCAACTTAAACTTGGGGATTCTCTTAGCTTTACTTAAATTGACAAATAGCTTGATGAATTCAGTGACATTGCCAATAATGTGTAATATCAAATTTTCTGTATTGACGTCAAAGCTTACCGATCTATCGCCAAGCAAACGAGCACAAATCCTGAGAGATATAACCCGAAAATACGAAAGAAAGCCATCACACGACACATCACGTTCCCAGCTTTCCACTGAACAGTTGCAGCCCATCCAATTTCCAATGGCATCATGAAGAAAGTAACCTTGTCGATAAAAGTAATCAGATTAAAATAAGTACACAAGCAGTAATTTATTAAGTATTATATATATATTCACCAATAAATCTGCTATGGCAAGGTGAACAAGCAACAGATCAATTCTTGAAAAGAATTTTCGGTGATATTTTCTTCTTAGAATCGCTGATAATACTGTAAGATTCCCTGTACAAAACGAAGTAGAATGTAGATTTTAATGAAATCCTTTAAGCAGTAGATTTTTCTTTTAAAAAATAAACAAATATTTATACCGATGGACGATAGCACAAATAGAACACTATAAACAGATATTGAAACGATGTGTCCTCCATTGAACTGCATGTCGATCGGAAGTGATCCATTTACAGAGTCCGAGTTATTTAATATTGTACTATTGCTAAGCTTATTGGAAGATGACAAATAAGTTTCTTCCATTGTTTCCGTGTTGACATATTCCTCTAGCAATTCACTCATTTTGATATCTTCCATTGTGATATTGACGCTTATTTCGTCCTTTTTTTGCAATCGCTGTTTCGTTACTTCTACTTTGAAACCACGGAGTATTTTTAATATAAACGAAGCCAAAGATCCTAAACTGCACTATTTGCTTGAAGTCAATATTACAATTTGTACACAATATTTGCACTAGTAATTTGTTTTACGGTCGCATATTCGATTTGATTCTGAGCACGTATTTAGAGCAAATTTAGTTTATACAGCTCGACAAGTTAAATATTTAAGCTTTTGTGTTTAAAAATTCGAAAAGATGCAGCACCAAAACTTGAATAGAATAGAGAAAGTTCTTTGGGATACACGACACAGGATAATAATTTGCGAGAACGAGCTCACAGAGTAGTTGTTGAGCTGCTGAAAGCTGAAGCCCAAGTGAAAGCAACCAACTCAGCATCAGTTGCTATATAACTTGGTTTCATCCGACTTTCACTGTAAGAGCTCGTATGAAAGCTACTCAGGTTCATATGCAATATTAGAATTCAAGTTTAAAAAACAGCAAGCAAAAGGATGCATGAACGTTCTTTTGAGAAGCTGATGCCACAAAGTCCAAAGTGGAGAAAATGAAATTTGGCTTGCTTTGAAAATAAAACTTGTATTTATATTTGCATTTTATTGTGCTTTATTTACAATGCTCACATTGCATTGCACAATTTATATTACTTTTCGTAACCACAAATATTTTGAAGCACCAATTTTCAGCATTTATGTTTCGTTGAAAAACCCATATGGAGATACTAGAATAACCTTGAAAATTGTTCCGCTACGTGATGATTTGAGACATTCAAATTGTTTACTTTAAATGTAAACCTTTTTGCTATTTAATTTAGTGATATTTAATTTAGGTCGTTTCCACACACATTGTGATCCATCAATTATAGAGAAGTACACTGGTAGACTCAGTTAAGAGGGTTTCGCAAAATTTAAGTAAATACTCGCAATGTTGAGTTTACATCTTATAGATACTTGTGGAAAATTTGTTTTTTCTTTAAGTTTGCAGTAAAAAATGATAGACTTTTTATGAAACCCAAAAGAATTTTTTTAAACTCGTTTTTGTTGTATTCGTTATTGTTCTGTTTTTATACAGCATTTTGTCAATGGATAGCTTCGGCGAAATAACAACTTAGCAACCTTTTAATAGTAGTATTTTTTTGAAAACTTAATGTTAAATATACATAACAACGATGAGCTATGTTGTCATTTCGCGAAAGGCTTCAGTTTTAAACATGGTTTGAACACATGAGTTTGGCATCAGTAGCAACTTCTGTAGTAAGAATTTTTAAAGTTTAAAGCATGTATCCGGTTGCATCTGAGCAAATTAAAATTGTTAAAAAATACTATTTACAAAATTGTAACATGTTAAGCCTTACTTTTCAACTTAAGAATCCAGTAAACCACTTAAAACCCCGTTCATATGATTTGTTTGTGAAAAAGATTTCCAACTTGAAATCATATATTGTACTTAGGATAAAGAAAAATTTATAAATAGCTATTGGATGTAAAAGATGAAATCCAAATCAAATTTTCAAGTATGGGCCAATTTTAGCATAATCTAAGCCACTTAATATGCTAGGCAATTTTCCAAGGATGCTGATATGCAACGAGCGTGCTTTGATACTCTTGTGTGCATCTGCATTAAGAATGCAATTTGCAAAATGATGAGTTTTTGAGAAAACAATTTTCTTTTTTTTGCGTTTTTTTCCTTTTGAACTACAGAAAGTCGGGAGTTAGAGTAAAGCCCTATTTTATTCCTTTGTCAGTATTGTATTGTAAAAAAGAGTAAGCAAAGGGTAACCGACTTTGTACTGTGCATGATTAGATGTTTTATTAGAAACTTTCTATGTGGGTAGCATAAATTCAGTTTCGTAAAGATCAAAAAACAAATTTCTAAAGATACTTTTAGCTAAAATAAAATGCAATTGACAACTACTAAAGCTTTCAAAAGGGATATCAAGTCATTATATTCATGGAACCACAGAAATATTACTTTTGTAAATTTTCAACATTATTTTTCATTATTGATTCTACAACACCCCCACATCGTCAATTTTAGGCGTAGATGTGTGGTTTCCAGTTGGTTTGTTTAATTTTAGCCAGGCCGTCATCCATTCATCTGCTTTTCACTCGTTCTTCTTTTAAGTTGTCAATTTGATGGGAATTGCAAACCCGTTGCTCAAATTTATCTTCGTTTTCATTACATTTTTGTTCTCGCAACAATTCCTTCCTTTGATGTTATCTCAAGCGTGTTTCCATTTAAATTTTTAACTATCATCGATATTTTTACCTGTCCCATGACACAACGCACACAGCTATAATTTGTACTATCAAGGTCATTCAAACAGAATATTATTAATTTTGTAACCAATGCTTGATAGAAAACTTTCAATAATGCGTAAAAACCAAAGATACGAATTCAAACTGAAGCTTCCAGTCATTTTAGGCAAGCCAACCGTAATCAAATTCAGCCAATACGAAATATCAATAAGGCATGTTTCAAAGAAAGGTTAGTTTTATAGTCAACAGATATAGGATGGAAAGAAAAATATGTGTTAATACATGTCAACAATTAGTTTTCATGTTTTCATTGCAGAAGAAAAGCATTTGCTTGGCAGTGACAGGTGTCTATTAGTATTTTACAATGCGCACTATACAGTAGGCTTGACAGTTGATATAATGTGGTATGATATATTGAAAGCATAGCGTATACTAGAAATAAAACACTGTTAATTTTTAAACTTCTTTAGTACGCATAAACCTCATATTTGCTTATTTAATTAATTTAATTAAGATTTTTTATCATTAGACATATTTAAAACGGTTCAGATTTTAGTGTTACTATTGAAAAGTTTTTTTTAAATCTCAACTATGAATTTATGAACGGAAGGAGAAGTTGCTGATACCGAATATTTAGTCAGGAGTTTCTCTTTAAAATACAACGCTTTTATGAAATACGATTCATATTTTATTGTTGTAAATGCATGTAAATTAATATTTTGTGTAAGCGATTATGAACAATCATCTTATTTCTGTTGTAACGTCAATTGTACATTTTTTATCTTGTTAATTCTGGTACACAAGTACTCAAATGTATGGAAGTAAAAATGACAAGTACATTATTTAAATATTCGAATGTTGCGACACTTATTAGATCTCATGCCAATTTTTTCGTTTTATTGAGTTACGTCAATATCCTGGCCGTTCTTAAGTTCCAAGTCGATAGCATCCGATTTTACATCTGTCTTACAAGGTTGAAAATACGAAACCGTGCAATCATTGCCGACTTGTATCATGTCAAAGAATGTATTTTCAGCATGTAAATCATAGTTTTTCGTATTCTATATGTGTCAAATTTGGTTTTGCTCTCACAAAACTAATCTCAATTTTTGGTTTGCATGATGCTTTGGTTCAACTTTTAAAAATATTTGGCCCAGAGTTAAGTAAAACAAAGAAAGAGATATTTGTTTGAATGGTTTATTAGGTAAACACAGACCACGAACAAGCAACATTTGTGCTCACTATTTCAAAACGACTTTCTTTCAAATTTTCACTTTGGTCAACTATTTATTTTGAAAATTTATTACTTTCCTTAGACAAACATTAAAAGTAAATACAAGATACTCAATTAAATAATGCCTTGTTCCGTAAACACCGATTTAGTAAATTTGATTTTCAATGAAACTGATTAGTAAATATTTAATAAAGCTTTTCTAATTGGATGAGCATTTGTGACGTTAGGCAATTCCGATCATACGTACCTGAGTAAATACAGGAAGCATCCAATTGACTTATTGTAAATATTAATGTCATGTTTCTGTTTTGCCTTGATTCGAGTTTTCAAACTGGAATCTGGTTCAAAATCCTTTGGAGTTTGAATACAAATACAACATATACATATAATATATAAATATATCTCATACAACGTAAGATGTGCACAAGTGTGACAGCCATATTGCAACCTATAGAGTGATTATAGATTTGAAAATCTGTGAGGCAAGAAAAGGATTTCAATTTTGTTATTTCGTTGGCTGAACAGTTCATTCATCAGTGTTATTGACAAGTAGGGTTTTTGGAAAATTGAATCTCATCATCTCAGAATACATGTCGATCAAAAACTACACAGTTCCGAGATTGCGTCGAAACAAAGCTGACAGAGGTAATAAAATAAGAAAGGAAGCTGCAAACAGCATATTTACGATACATAAGCAATGAATGGATCGTTTTCAATTAAATTGTCATATTTTCTAAACAGTATGTTATGTCAAATTTAAAAGCAGATCCAGAAACATGAGATGAGATGTTTGTTTCATGTCGTTTTCATGTATTTGCTCACTCTTTTTCTTATGCTTTAATACAAACATGATACTAACTCATGCTGATTTCGCTTTTGATGGGAAATTTCATTCCAAATTCAATAACCAGTTGTTTTTGGTTCAAATACCGTTTGGAAATTTATGCACATAAGTGTTCAGTATACAAAATAAATTCAATGTACCAAAAGCCAATAATATTTGTGTTGTCAAAGTCAACAAGAAAAAGCATCGTTAACATCAAGCTAAGTTTTTCACTGTTTATCAATAGGGGTCAACCACAAAAGGATGGGAGTGAATACTTCGATAATTACAATAAACTACCACCCCCATAAGAATTTAATATTTAAAAAAAAACTTTAATTTTGCTCAAAAGTGCTTGTTTGCGATCTAAATGGTGTACAAATACTGAAAAAGACAGGTACATAAATAATTTCAATAGTAAATACAATTGATATCAAAAACAAATTTCGGATGTCAAATAAAATCTGTCACTTTCAGTGCCAAAAGGAGTTAAAATCAATATTACAAACTGCAATACAACAATAAAATACATAAATTACAAATCCTTTTGCCTACAATTTGAATATTTCCGTTATAAACTTTGTCGTGCACGGAAAAACGTATTTACATCGGTCACAATAAAACAGTATTTACGACTCATTTTTTTGGTGACAATGCTTTTTACGATTCAATCATTCAATATTTTACTTTAAAACTAAATACACTGTGATTTTTTAAGCCGTAGGTTCCATGATTTTGTAAAGATATATCATCTGCTTACAAATTTGTAGACCAATAATAAAAAGTATGAAAAAATCCGTTATTTATTAAATTCACAAATCTGGATTCTCACCCTCGTCGTTTTACAATACTAAAAAAAGTGCTACATTCTATTTTCTAAACAGTCTGTATTTACCAAACATTGACAAATTTTGTTTGCTGCTATAGTTGTAAGCCTCTTTTTGGATTATATTGCGCCATGTTTAACACACATATCATGATGAATAGCAAGTTTTTAGACCTGATAAATTCACACACTATCTAAGAAAAGTAGCAAAACTGTTAGTCTAAAATAGTCAACCAAATAATTACCACTGGCAGCTATTCTTCAAAACATTCTGGCAGGACATGTTTGATAAACCTAAAACTCTCGTGTTCATTTTTTCGAGTATAATTGTTTTACGAAGTGTTAAATTGATGTGATTTCCAGCAAATAAACTAATAACCGACTTGTAGCAAACTTATTGTCTCCAAGTTTTGGTTTTTATTTACTTTTTTGCACGGATTGCATCATGTATTTGTCATTTAAGTTTTTTGGCAACAGAGACCTTTTCCTTTTCATTACTTGCTTAGACAAAAACTTCACCGTTGTCTGATCTTTTGTCAAAGTTTAACAAAACAATAAAGTTTTAATCCGTACACATAAAGCCGTGATCTCAAGCAAGTTGTTGGAAAAGTTTTTTTGTTTAAATATTTGCACAACTTCAAACGCTTTTCTAAAAACAATTTTGTTGGTTTTGTTTGTTCCATGCTGATAACAGATATTTCTGTTTTAATCATGCTTTCTCAGTATTCATGTTCCCGCATAAACCGACAGATATGGGCTTATTCATTAGTCATTGTCTTAGGTCAGAAAATATATCGTCAGAGAACATTAGTTCCAAATATATTAATAACCCCAAATAATATATTAAATGACCCCAAAATGATACAGATACAAATTTCGGTAGTTTACGAAAAAATATCTTTGCAAGTTGAAATAATTAAAAAGGACAGAAAGTTTACAGAACTGGATTAATTTTGATGACAATGGCATTTCCAATGAAGTTAGTGCAAGCGTACAATTTTGGAATAATATTTGGATGAACTTTAGGTCGTGGTGAACTTTCCAACTAAATAGACTGCTTCCGTTGAATATATTTTCATAACTTTGCCTGAAACATACAGATATGCAAGATATATTAAATCGGAAAATGTTTTGAAATATTGGGCAGTCATGTGTATTTTAAAATCTCGTAAAATCTGTAAGCAGAGTATGTTGATAGAACTTTTTTCTGCTTCCGTAAAAATCTTGAAGGCCTAATTTTTTACTATTGTAACATATACATCTGTAAATTTATGTTTCAACTCAAAAGTAAGTGTCAATAAAAATAGCAAGCGTTTTATGTATGCTTTACATCAAAAATTCACACGGAAAGTGAACCGTGTTAGCGTAGGACACAAATGCTTTCAAAGCTTACAGCTAATTAATATTATGGAAATTCCGCACCGTATAAAACAACTTCCCAAATTTTCACATTTAATTTAAACTGCGTGGTCGTTTTTTTCAAAATATAATTGCTTTCGAATATCATTGTTTGTTAAGGAACTATGCAGTACCTCACTGTTTTGATGTTTCACCGAAAATTCCTCCCACATATTTTTAGACTGAGCATATTGAAGAATTCTCAGCGTCTGCGATAAAAAAATTCTGTAATTTTAGTAATTCTATAAATACTGTATTTGAACGGGAGCCGATAAAATGTCAGAAGGGATGCTTGGCGTGTTAAATCTTGTCGAAAAACGTTAAGCAAAATAT
>JAQFXM010005444.1:0-14956 GCA_034693345.1 Entomobrya multifasciata | reverse complement strand
GTTAACCTCAAACGTCATTTCAAAGAAGAGGAAAATAATAAAAATTTCGAATGTGCTGTTTGTGAATCAAAATTTGCGCACAATTACCAGCTACAATCTCACTGTAAAACTGTACACTCTCAAGTAATTACTAATGGTAGTATGGCCGTTGGTGACGATGACGATGCCATGGATGTATCAACTGATGGGGACAAAACTATTGATCATGTGCCACTGGCAACGCAACCAGGATCAGACAAGTCAAATGATAAAGAAACTACCGCTACCGATCATGATGACTCTGAAACTGGTAATGGTGATCCTGAAGAAAATGATGAGAATGCTGTGAGAGGATTGGTGGGCATCACTGTATCTCATGATGGTGACGATGCTGGCAATCAAGACAACTTTAATTCAACCAATAAAGAAGGTGGAACTGACGCTAAAGACGGTAATGACGAAATTGGGGATATAGAGTGTTTAAAAAGCCCGGAGCAAAATAAACTAAAATGTTGCTGGTGTCCATTAACTTTTAGTGTCGAGTCCGCCGCTCAAGCCCACGCCAAAAGTGTCCATCAGGGAGAGTTAGCGATTGCCGTGAAAGCAGAGAATGGAGGAAACTTTGCGTGCCAAACTTGTTTTCATACTTTTGAAACTGAACAAGAACTCCAGGAGCATTTACATACAAATCATTTGACAAATATGCGAATATAGAAATGAATTTGAAATACAATATTTTTGTACCATAAAATTTATAAATTATATGCAGTTTTGTGCCTGTTATTTTTTCAAACAATTCAATGTAATAGCTTATTGTTTTGATTTTTATGACTACTTTCATTCTTTTTATTTACTTTTTTGAATTAATTGTTCACTTAAAATGTTTTTTTTACATTATACGTAATTACAAATAGTGTATCCCATACCATTGAAATTGAATTAAAGGCATGTTTAAGTAGTCCCTTATTTTTTAAAGTTGTAAATTAATTGCATACTTTACATATACATACTATACATTTTGGAAGAACTATTAAACGAGTCATATTTACTTTCCATCAATATATCTTTCATCTTATTGTCACCTCCAAAAAAATATACATACATACATATTGCATTGCCTCATATATAAAACAAATTAAAAGTGGTGGTCACATGTTTTTGTGCGTCAGGTCAGGTACTTAATTAAAGATCTTCAATTAAAAATTAATCTACGTACAACCAAAGTTGTAAAATGAATACACATGTATGTATAAAGTTTATGATTTGATATAATACATTGAATATGTAATGTACAGGAATATTATTGGGGGTATGATAGATACATGTAGTATTTATTTATTTAGGTATCTTTCTTTAGCCATTTTAAAGATTGACAGGTGCAGAGTCAGCTTCTGATCCATCATCAGCCAGCGCCGTAAAGGATCCAGAGAGAATTCCAGTACCTGCCTTGAATCGTAATCCCTTCACGGCATGTTGCGACCATGCAACCATTTCCTAAAATAAAACGTTTTCATGATTAAAATACAAGCTTTTTTAAAGTCTTCATAATGATTCCATCTCATCACTTACAAAAGTCATAATTGTAGCCAGTCCAATCCCTGAACAAACATTAATCATGTAGTATGGATAAGACATGATCAATTCCTCAGGTGACCTTATTTTCTCAACATTTTCAGCACGAACAATAATTTCTTCTGATCCAATAGGCATGATTGTTGGTGACGGTGATGATGATGCTGACCATAAAGGTTCCTCTGTTGTTGATTCTGATGATGTGACCGTTATAATATCATGTTGCTGCTGATATTGTTCGCTGAACTTGACATACCACCAAAAGTAGTAGGGCTGACTGAGTATTAAAAAGAGAAGGGGAACCATAGCAGCATAACAGTAAATAGCCCATCCTCTGTAAGTAGCCCTTTGAAAATAGACAAGTACGCCAAGAAGAAAGCAATCCGCTGTGGCGGTTACTGCGCACAAGACAACCCAGTAGGGAGAGAAAATGGAGAAGTCAAAGGAGGCTGCAGCCATGTACCAGAAAAAGTTGATGATGAAGAGCATCTGGAATTCATGGGAATTAAAATTAAGAAAAATCAAACCACAAT
This sequence comes from Entomobrya multifasciata, assembly GCA_034693345.1. Classification (NCBI taxonomy): domain Eukaryota; kingdom Metazoa; phylum Arthropoda; class Collembola; order Entomobryomorpha; family Entomobryidae; genus Entomobrya; species Entomobrya multifasciata. The sequence goes on along the minus strand of JAQFXM010005444.1, from coordinate 12,872 downwards.
TAAATTTAATTGATTGTTAACATCAACTCACATTGATAAGCAGTATCAGCATAAACCTTCCTCGAAACCTTAAAAGCAATAGACCAGCGCAGGATAGTGCCAAAATCAAACTAAAAATTTGAAGAAAGATACAAAAATTTGTCATTTCATTGTTCTCGTTTAAATATATTTTTGTCATAACGTTTCTCACTTACAAGCTTATAAACAAATTATCCACATGATCCTGCAGCATTTGATGAAGTGGTCGCCTAAAAATATAAATAATTACCCAATTTTATTTTATATTCCTGTTTAATTTAATTTTTTAAAGCTACTATAAAATTACAATACCCACCACTCAATCGCCAAAATTAGTAGAGCCGACGCAACCACCAACTGAAGAAATTTTGCCACAAATCCCAAGAAAAAGAAAACATTTCTCATGTGCTCCTCCCCCACCCTCCCAATCACTTTCGCAGGATCGTTAAAATCCGCATCTGAACTTGTACTGCTCCCCTTCCTGTCACCCTGCGTTGTAGGCCCCTGCTCCCCATCTCCCACGTTACCAAGGTAACTATCCCCATCATCTTTCTTATAATTATCGACAGGAATGTCAACTAAAGTGAAATCCTTATTATTACCATTAGTATCTCCTATCACTAATAAATGAGTATTGAGTTGCTGTAGCAACCTATTCGACTCTTCGACTACTGCTTGATTCTTTAAATCTTTCATGTTTAATTATATAAACTATATATTTACCCCATGGATTTTTATTTAAAGTACAAGGTAACAATTATGAATGATTTACAATATAAAATACAGCTTTTTTACACAGTATAGTTGCAGCACAAAAAACGCAATAAAACAACAAATATATACACTATAATATTTGCAGACTTGCTGGCTGGTTTGGTTAAGCTGGAGAAAATGTAAATCTTGTCCAGAGTTGAACTGCTTCTGGTGCAGTGAGGAGAAAGGTGACCTTGGCTTGGATTTCGCTTTTCCCAAATGCGATTTTTCATGCTATCGTCACTCGGCTCTCTCTGCACTGCTTTCACAATTCTGCTGGCGTGTTGCAGAGAAAATTGTATTATTTTCTCCATTTCTCCGTGCATTACCCTTTTCCATTAATGATTTCTCTGCACGTAGTAACCAGCATAACATAAAGGAACATCAGCAGCAGCAGCTTACAAAAAAAGCAAAGGAACAAGGAAACAAAATCAATGTTTTTGGCTTGAGCTGCTAAATTGAATCCTTTCTCTTGTTTGGTTCCTTTGTAGGTTTTATGTAGTAGGAAAACAAGCAAAAAGGGAACATAATATGCATATGTTTTTTTGTGCGTAGGCGGTGATAGTGATGTGAATGGGATGGAATGTAATGCATCATAATAGAAAATGTAAACTTGCAAAAACTAATCTTTTATAGGAATTTTTTACATTGTATACACCCAGAAGAATTGTACTATGTTATTATGTCTAGTCCAGAACATTTCCATTCTCTGCCGAACGAGATCAAAATTATTTTCGGGATTGGTTTTTTTTGCTACTCGACTCGACTGCTCTACTTCAATTTGCTGACCACAATTTGTTCATAATATTATTGCTTGTTGAGATAGAAGCTTTCATTTCAGTCTAGTTCACAATGGAAAGTTGGATAAGTACAAGCTATACAGGTAGGTAGATTAAGTACAGGTATAGAAATGCATTACAAATGGACAACTACGTCATTTTACTCATTGTACAGAATCTTTTAATATCCTAGAAAATCCTCTGGTGAGTCTACCATTTCAATATCTTCGACTTCCTCTTTAATTATGCAGTTGCCATTTGGTTGGTCAAGTTGATTGGCGATGGGTACAGTTGTTTCCTCTTCGGTGACTCTAGCATTCTCGTTGGTCACTGGCTCATTGTTATCGTCGTCATCACCAACAGCGTCACTATCCGCAGGCTGTTCATCAAAAATATCGTTTGCATAATTACTCGGCTGCGCATGCTCAGGTGGCCATGTCATTATTGCAAGACTGTCACCATGTTCATCCTCATTGTTCGTATGAATAATATTGACATTGAAATTTTCATAACCAAAGTTATCATCAGAATTCCTTCGAAGTTGATCATCATCTCTCAGATTTTCGACAGGAGGTTCATCCTCACAACTATTCTCCGGCATATTTTCTTTTTCATCTCCAATCTCACCTTCCACTACTTCTTCATTTTGGCTTGTTTCAATGACTTGTTGTGTGTCCCCTTCTCCTCCTTCTTCTTCGTGTTGTGTTTCTGGGCTTTGTGGGGGATCATTATCGTCTTCCCAACAAGCACTTGGGGAAAATGGGATCAGTTTTGGTGGGGAAGGTGATTCTGGCAAAGATTCTCCAATTGCACTGCTCAAACTTGTACGATTAAGACAAGTTTTCTTTTTAGCTTTTTTACGATTTATGATGACAGGGTTTCCAGATGCCAGTGAGATGCTTACCCCAACTTTTTTTTGTTTGCGCTTTCTTTTCTTCCCAACTTTATCCGGAAGTAAACCCTCTTCAACTTGGATTCTCCTAAGGATACCAATGTTTGTCCCAAAGTTTTTGCAAAGTTCACTTATGTAACCTGCCAGCTTGGATTTTTTCTCAGCTTCTGAAGCCTTTACTTGTTCACTTATCAACTCGATCACTAAACTAACATTTTCATTTAGCAGTGCCAACTCATCATTATCACTACTTTCTTCATTACGTCTAACCCTTTTAGCTGCACCAGGAGGATCCCTAAAATTGTCAATGAACTCTCTTAATCGCACATTTTGCATTTTTACATGCTCTTCCATTCCCAAACCATTTTGCCGTTCTTCGCTCAACGCATCCTCCAAGTTTTTCACTTTCTCTTCGTACTGATCAAGTGAGTCACCTTGATTTTTAATCAAATCTTCTTTATAACTGATCTCACTGTGTAAACCTTTAATTGTCTCGTTATCTTCAGTGGCAGCCGTTTTCAATCGAGCCACCTCATGATTCCTTGCATCTAACTCTAAAGTTTTATTCTTCAATTTAGTATTTAATTCTATATTTTTCCTTGTACACTCTTCATATTTCTCACTCAATTCAGTATATTTCCTTTGCTGCTCTTGCCTTTCCGTGAGAGATTTTGTCGCTTCATGATGAAGCCGAAGAAGATGCTTGTACTTATAGCTATTCATTGGGACAGGGTCATTTGGGGAAAATGGAGCTGACGCCATTTCGAAAAAATCGTTATCTTAAATAACAGGAAATTATATTAACTTTGCTATACACTCATCACTTCATCACATAAATAATCTATTGTTCACAAAAGCATGCGATATATTCATTCATAAATATAATGAATTACTGAGATTGAGAATATTCATATGGGTAAGGGTAACAAAAGGGGAAGGAAAAGGAGCAATATGTATATAAAAAACAAATAAAGATAAGCTTTGTTCTCTTTACCAACCAGGTTTGTTATATTATGTATTACTATCCTCAGATTTCTGAAGAAAAAGGTGACCCAAAATCTACGAAACTGTGGTTCTGATCTTGACTCTGGCCCGACAGACTTTAGGCAGTTTGTGTAATAAAATTTCTAGAAAAATCACACATTAAACAATCGTTCCTCTCACTATAGACTATAGACCACTAAATATTTTGTCTAGTCTGCTTGTCTACAAGACGTCCTAATTTATGGTTATTGTTGTTTTGTTAGCGAAATTTTTTCAATTTGGGTATCGCAGGAAGCTTGACATTATCCCTTATCGATATTCCTTGGGGTTTCGCTGTAGACGCTAAATGATTCGGACGAGATGAAGAAGACGAATTATTTGGGGCACTCTGAGATGACTTGGGACGAATGGAAACCTCCTTTCTTTTCCCGTCCGTTGTGTTTTCTGTTGATTTCTTTTGAAGTGTGGCTTCACCTTCGACATGCACTGAATGAGGTAATTGTAGTTCCGGTGATAAGATCAAATTGTTTGGCAATTGGGAAACACTGTTGTCTTTGTCAAAATGTCGTCTTGCTTGACTCCCAGATTCCTCGTTTTCACGATCATTTGAGATTGCATTTGAACTGTTTCCACTATCAATGTTGGAACATTGCTGAAAGCTTTCAAGTCTTGGTATTAAATGTCTTGACTTAATTTGATTTATATCCTTAAAAATCTCTTCAATCGCTTCGTCTTGAATCTTTTTAAGCTTCTCCTCCAAATTGGTCACCCTTTGTCTTTCAAACTCTTCTTCAAACGCTGTCACAATATTATTGAGATTTTTTACCTCTTGATCTTTCTTTTTTAGCTCTCTTTTTAAACTCAAAATTTCCTTGTCCTTTTCATCCACTAAGTCTATATTGTCTTTAATCTCGTTAAATAGTGTTTTTCTCTGTGCCAAGTAATCTTCTTCTCTTTGGCTCAGTTGTGTAACCTCGGTTTGCAGCTTGAGAACTTCATTCTTGCTTTGAATTAACTCTTCTCTGAGATCAGAAATTTCTTGAATATATGAGTTAGTATCTTCAGAATTAGCTGTCGATGAGCTAGCTGGAGAAAATACCATTTTAAACTTATAACAAGATGTATGAAAACACCTAGAAAAAGGTATCTTATCCTATCATGGAGAACGGTCGCTATGTTACTTCACATCAATACCCAAATCGAAACTGGTGTTGAGTATATTTATTTGACAAGTGTTTTGTCAAAAGAGAGGGCTTGCAATGGTATCATGATGATGATGATGATAACTCTCAAAACTATCCCCTCATCTCGTTACTCTTTCAGATAAAACTTAGAAAGATGAGAACATACATACCTTGTTAGAAATGTACATCACATAATCACATCACATAATCTACCTCGTTAGAAAATCTCAAAAACTCGAAACCACAATAAGAAGCAAGAAAAATATACATATATACCTAACTGTTAGAGAATTTTGTGAAAGATGAGCTGCTTTTATTGTCTGTGTGAGTGTATTCATTAATGCTTACGAATTTTAATGGGTCGTAAGTACATATATAACATCTAACATGATTTTATGGCCTTTCTCGCCTTGAACCGTTCGTTCTCCGACGACTGAAATAAGCGAAATGACTTTTGCGAGTGAGCATGATTTTTTGGATCTCCATAAAAAAATCGGAAGGGGAAGATATTACAAGGCACACCAAAAACGTCCTCTCGTTTGCCTTTTTTTTACAATGGATGCTTATAGCTTTTGTAGCTGCCTAAAACAACTAAAAAATAGCAATATATTTTCACTGTAATAAACATCATCGTTCCTCAGAGGGGTTTGGACGAATAAATTGGCATATTCGTAGAGATCCAATGCAACCGTGACTAAGCAGAGTTTTATCACTTGAATAATTACTACCTTCTTGTGGATGGAGACTGGAAGGAGACACATGCATAATGCTTTAAAAATTTCCACACAAAGAAAAACAAGTAACATTTTTAAACTGGGGAGATGGATTGCATTGTTAAGAAAGATTTTTAAAATCTATGCATAAGTTGGTCTAAAACAGAAGCAAAATATTTTTCGTAAAATACAGCAGGAAACGTAAAGTCGTAAAACATTAAATCCCCGGACTGTTGAATGTGTTGTATTTTTGAATATTTATTGTGCGTGTTTAAAAAAAGGGTAACACCTGGGTTTTTACAAGAACAGTAGGATTGATAACCATAATTAAGGGACAAAAAACAACGAAAATCTGTTTTTGGGTTACTTTTTTTTATTGCTTGTCGTATTGTTCAACTCATGCCGTGAAGGCTTTAACTTCAACATAATGTATTATAATATGTAATGTATGTATGTATGTATGCATATGTATATCAGATCATCTAAAGATATTTCATGCTCTTTGTAAAAAGGTTTCTTTTCAAAATATATTTGCTAGTTTTTTTATGCTGCTGATGAACCAATGCATACAATAGCTTTGTTCATAAACTTATTTTTTATTGTACAATTTCGAAATTATTATTATGATACAATTCTGACTTTATGTTCAGTCCTTCTTTATTACAATTTTAAGCGGTCAAGGACTACTATACAAAAGTCGTAGTACCTTCCTTTAAAAAAACAGATCATAGTGTGAAAAAATATTCAATATTATAATTGCTTTTTGAAAAAAGCCAATGTATGCATATCGCTCTCCAAAAATGTTGGAAACTGAAGCAGACAAAGTTTATAATCATCATTGTCCCTCGATATACATAAAAATAACACTATTTATTACACGAAAAATAAGAAAGATTCATAATAACTACTTATACTGGCTTTCATAATGTCTTCATTCTAGGATTTTATAAAAGAAAGTAATAAAATCATTCAAGATTCAAGATTACATATATGCATCGTCTGTGTCTTATTTATGCAAACCAAATGTTTTGAAATGTTGGTTTTTATTGTCCTTCCACGTCTACAAATGACATTTCGTCATCATTATCATTTTTCAGTGATTCTGGTTCCCCCACCCGTGCCTCTTCCATTTGGTTGTTCGCAAGTAAGACAAGTAATTCCTCGTCAGTAAGTTCGCGTAAGCCAAGCCACGGCTCATCTAATTCCTTGTTTTCTGATAAGCTTGTTGCATATATCTGCCTATCAACCCCCTCGCTATTTGATGAACTTGGTTGCTCCGATGACCCTTGCCCTAACCCATGTCTTTCCATTTCGCCGCTATTTGGTGAGCATGGCCCGAATCCCTGTCCCTCCGTACCCACATTTTCTAATGAGCTAGGCACCACCTCCTGCTCCTCCATCTCCTCGTCATGTTTCCCGTCTGACCCCTTCTCATTGTCCTTTTCTTCGTCATTTCCCTGATTTACATTTGAAGTCATATCTGCCTTTCCATTATGCCCTGAAAAATTAGCGTGCTGTTTTAATATGCTCTCAGGATTAAACATCCTTTTACTAACTTTACACTTGATTTTCGGTTGCATCGATTTCGAAATATGTTGTCTCAACGGCTGTAATTTAAGAAATTTTTTGCCACACAGGCATTTTATAGCTTTACCCACAACTTCGGCATGCTTAACTTGACCAGTGTGTGAAGTGGATTTTTTAGCAGCAGCGGCTAAAGATAATTGAGAAAGACGGGATGATTTTCTTCTGACTGTGTGATCACTCTTCTTGTTTTGTTTGGCGTTTTGAATTGTTCTCTGTTTCGATTTAGAGGATTTAGTCGAACGATCGTAAATGAGTGGACAAGCATGTTCACGTCGCAATGAATCGTTGCGAAATCCTTTGTTACACACTTCACAAATGAAGCGTTTCTTCTGTCGGTGTACTTTGTTCGTTGAGGAGTCAGTTGTAGCTGGATTAGCTGGAGGTACATGTACATCAGTACCAGTTGCAATTTCTTGATTCCCCAATTCACTTTCTACAGATAGGAATTCGTCTAAAACAACTTCAGAGCTGTTGTTACTGTCATTATCATTCTTGTGAGGTGAATCTTTCACTCGAGAGTGTTGAGAGTCGCTTTCAGCTAATTTTTTGCTTGATCCAGCACTTTCTGTAGAGTTTTCATCCATGGTGATTTTTGCATTTGCTTGCACTTGCACTCCTGTCGTAACAGTAGGCTTGTTTTCGTTTGCCCACTGAACACTTCCTTTGTCGCTATAGTGTGGAAGAACCACAGGAGGATAATTTTTGTACCACTCTTCTTTATTGTGTCCATTTTGAGCCACAAAGGAATATGAAGAAGATGGTGTTGGAGCGGAGGACATTTCATCGAAATTGTTCACACCATTCACTACAAGTTTACTCTTTTCAAAGACTTCGTTCATATACGAGAAAACTTGTTCATAGCTATTTACCTTCTTAAAATAGTTAAAATGCTCATTCTCCATTTCGACGATTTTTTGTTCCACTAATTTAAGTACACTGTGTAAATCTTCTACAAGTTTTAGCTCAGTTTTATTACCCAAGTCTGATGGTGGTGCACTGTAATCAAAATTGCTGTTGAATTTTTCATGGAAATTTTCAGCATGCAAGCGATCCTTGAAACGCCCCAACATTTTTGTACATTCTTGCATCTCTTTTTTTGCCGACTCGTGAATTTCTGCAGTAATTTTTCTCTGTTGAGCGTGTTCATCTTTCTCCATCACTATCTGTTCACATTGAAGTTCGCGATCCTTTACCTCTTTCTCTAAGTTCTGAAGTTTTGATTTATATTCACTAAAGTTATTCTCTAATTTTTCATTTTTTGATTGACATTCGTTCAATCTTTTTTCTAATGTTTCTTGGTTAATTCGATATTCACTCAACTCTTTCTCTAATTTAGAAATATACACATTTTTCTTATCCAGCAATAGGCACTGCTCACCTCGCTCTTTATTGAGTTTATTATTAGTACTATTAGCCTCAACCAACTTTTCGTTGAGCCTCCTAATTTCATTTTCAGAACACGAAATTGATCTTTCAGCAGCACCGCTGCTACTTTCCTCACTGGAATTAATGTATTCCATCTTGGGTAATTGGGTAATTAAATTTTCAAAAAAAAACTAATCAAAAACATTTATATCGGACTTGACAAACTCTACTCATGGATACGTTATGGGCACTGAGCTCGAGTAAAGGGACTGCTGCCTGTTGCTCATAGGGACAATGACAAATAATGACAATACTTACAAAAATGCTGCTTTCAAAGTTACAATGCAATGCGATATCACTGTACTGTTGGATTTGAGGTTGTAAAGTTGAATTTCTTCTTGTATAAAGTATGAGGATTTCCTAAAATTTTAGATAGTGACCCATAGTGAGCATTGCCCTTACGTGTACTCACAGTTCAGCTAGAATATTCACACCCAAAAAATGAAGGGAATCTTTTATTTGTCGTTTTTCTCAAATTAGTATTCAACTGTTCATTTTTTTTGCTAAAGGTTGTAGTAAACTTGAAACGAACTAGAGTAATTCAGTATGAACAATATAATACGTTTGAATTTTTTGTAAGTTTGTCTGTTATACGTACTTGATGTGAGTAGACATTATTGAGAACAAGATAACAATCTACAATCTTGTAAGTGTAATCATCATAGTTGACATAGTCATGTATGTATGTTTCCATGTACATTTTACTTTTTTATTGGCTTTTAAACAAATCTCTGTTCAATATTGAGTATTGAACTCGGAGCACAATTAAGGTTCAACAATACAAGTCCGAGTTCCTGGATGGATGGATGGCATGGGTTTAAGATTTCATACTTCATTTGTGAATGTAATTCGATAAAAAAAATCTTGATGACTCATAACAATAAAATTTGAGTCAGACATGACGAGAGGAAAGTAAGGATTATGGTTAGGACTAAGGACATACTGGTGTTGTGTCAAATAACAAAAAATTATCTTGTTCTGCCCCATTTCAGTTCAAAGTTTCGGAAAGTCAAGATATATGATATGCACATATTATATCTTGTAAGTTATACATACATACTATGTACTGCATATTACCATGGGCCATGGCATTGCAACCTTTGATATTCTTAGAAAAAATCCATTAAGCAAATTTTGATCGTGGGACTGGGGTAATATGATAAACTGTTAATCTGCTCGATATACCCATTTTACATTAAAACGTAACTCGACCTTTTGTGCATGATGTTACGTGTCTCTCCGAATAGGAAAATAGTTTTATCTCATCACGTGATAGTCAACTGAGAAAGCAAAATTATTGCCTTTAACAACGTACACGTCACAAAGATCCCTGTCTAAGTTACACATGTCTCGTCGCCTCGTCAATGCATGTGATCCCACAATTACGAAAATGTCGTAGGAAAAATGATGCAATTTTGACTGCTGAATTTTTTCGTTCAATTGAGCTCGAGTGATGATGTAAGTTAAGTAAAGATTCGTATTCGTAACCAGAAATAACTTCCCCCTCGTTGCATTTTTTTGCTTGTGATACTCTCGTACAAGCATATGATACTATAAAGATTAGCAGAATTGTTTTTACCAGTCCATTACAGTTCTAATTTGATATATATGTATATTTGTATAAATATGATCATGATCTGCTGATTGTGAGTTCTTTTGGTTTTGGTAAATGAAGGACTGTCTATCAAATTATCTATATGTATGTTCTTTGAACTTGCCTATAATTTTTCTTGAATACTAATCCCCTTTAACTGCCCTTCTTGCATTCTTAAAAGATTGCATAAAAGATGGAAATGAATGTACAATTGATGGCTGTGGATTCTAAAATTTAATTACTATACTGTGTATGCGGTTGTTGAAAAGTTATGCTCGTATTATGTTCGTACGGAACGAGTATAAAATATTTAGTTAAGTTGTGAGGATGACAATTAAAATGGTGGTCGTTTTTACTTCCTGTTTTTGAAAGCTTTTTAATGCGCATTGAAAAATAATGTTTGTTTGTCATAAAATTGTTGTAAGTTTTAATACGATATATTTAATTGCAAAAACAAATGAATTGAATAATACTGAAATGAAATATAATGAACAAGTAAATGTTGCCACTTAAAAATTATGATCAATGATCACAAACACGACGACTAACAGGTTGAAGTAATTTTAGCAAATCATCGAATCCATTAGTGTTGAAAACATGATTATTATTATTTCCAGCTATAGCCAGAAGCTCATTAGAATCGATCCTACCTCCAATCCCGACTGCGAAAGGACGAATTCCTGCATTCAGAACGCTTTGTGCTGATGCCAAAGTAGCTGTTGGGTTGCTAGATTCACCATCGGTTAAAAACACAAGGTTATTAGGAACGGACCTCGGATTGTTCTGGAACTCTTGAAGTGTACGATCAAGAGCTAAATGGCTGTTGGTAGTAGTTTTCAAGTAAGGAGAGTTGTAAATCACATCTCTGAGTTGACTAACGGTAAGGTTCTGGTTTAGCTGAAGAATGGATTGGACACCTGTCCCGTAGATAATTACAGAAAGACGATTCCTTGGGTTATCCGCCCACGCAATGGCGAGTCTAGTAGTAAATTCCAAAGCAACCTGGTAATGGACTTCTCCAATACTACCTGAAGAATCCACGGCAATTACTAAATCATTGTCATCGTAACAAGGCTCTGCTTCCTCTTCAATTGGTCCAGCTTTCATTTCACAAATGTATCGGGTGGATACGGTATTGAATTGAGTTCGCAGTTTTAGGCTTCCAACAGTGCGTGCAAATACCCGGGTCAGTGGTGTTTTGGTATTGGGATAACCTTGATCCCATGGAGCCCATGGCCCCACTTCAACTTCATTTTCCCACACAAATGTATCCCTCTCAGCGTCGAATCTTCCTCCAACCCAGTAACTTGAACCGGTGTCGTCACTTTCTCGGATGAGTTTGGTCACATTTGCAAGCTCTTCCTGGGTTTCGATATATAATAGTGTGGCTTCGTCACCCAGATATGCTCTGCAATCACTGGCAGCACTAGTATAGGCAGCCTAAATCAATCAATGTTATAAATCAGTTTTTAGACGAGTGTGATTATTTTATGAAATGAAAATATTGGCGTTTGAACAAAGTACTTACCGCATTTTGGCTTAGAAAATAGTGACTGATAGCATTTACAGAGTTTCCTTTAAAATTGCTGGAGGTGGTCATGGAACCAATATATTTAAAGTGTCTCGCATTACCCCCATTCGCAAGAGTTTCCCGTACTACAGGCATTGCCTTGCCCTGGATGAGTGCTGGAGCTAATGCCGCAATAGCAAACAGAGTAAACGAAAATTTAAACACGTGTTGGTCCATTTTTCTGATTAAAAGAATTTCACAATTTTGAATTGGATAGAGAAAGCTGTTGAATGATCTTTTCAGTTTGAGAAGAGACGTTGTTATGATTATTTTTCAAGAATTAACTTCTGTTTTTATAGTAATTTTGCAGTTGATAGTTGACGCAGGAGATCACTGATTTACGTTCAGAAATGTCAATATTTTGATGTTAAAAATTTTAAAAAGGCTTGTCATATTTTGCTGGCGATAAAATAGCGGGCAATTAAATTTGATAACCGTTTACCACTTTGACGTATGCGACGTGCTTGATATCGTTTTACTTTTCCTTTACGCCTTTGCCATTTGGTAGTTGTGAACTTAGCTTGCGCAGTTTGTGCAGTTTGTATTTGATCCAATCAGATTCCAATTGATTGACAATGCTTATCTTAATCCGAGGGATTACGTATATCTACCGAATGAAGGAAGACCTACAAAATATTATTCAAATTTAAATGCTAGATACGACTTTAAAATGCTATTCATTTCATATGCGAATCTTATCAGTTGCTGGCGCATTTCCTTTATCTGAGACATTAACGCTTGTAGGAGACGTCAAAGATTTAATTAAGTGTTTTAATTTCAATCGAATCAAAAAATCAAATGTGATATTTCATTATGGCTGGTAGCAAGTAACTAACGCATAAAGCGTGCATTGCATATATTATTGACGTACGCATGAAGTCAAATGCTATATTTAAGTTTCGTTATAATTAGAACTACTAAATACATCACAGTTAAAAGATTCAAATCCACATACACCGATATTTAATAAGATATGCATCAAAATTTATGAGATATTAGTGATATTGTATTAGTTTAATGAAATTAGGAAGTACTCAGGAAGTACAAAAAAATCTTTTTATTGATACTTTAGTTTTGAAATAAAAAATAAAAATTACATTGTTACAGTAGAAATTCATAATTTTTATCAATGTTTTTCATTTATCACTATTATTTATTTATGTTGAACATTTTTACAAAAGAGTGAAAACCATGTTTAATACGAAATAATTTTCATTGAATGGCATGAAATTGACATGATGCATCATTGGACATCAACAATCCACAGACGACGATTCGATTTCTTCGTGTCCGGATAACTGCCGCAATGGACAACTGCCACCTTGGATAACTGCCATACGGATAACTGCCATGCGGACAACTGCCACTCGGAT
>JAQFXM010005443.1:0-14956 GCA_034693345.1 Entomobrya multifasciata | reverse complement strand
TTATGTAATCGTAATCACCGCACAACCCTGCTAATCAACTTGAGAAATAGTTTACAATTCTAATGATTTAGTAATTCGATAACATGAGTGCACTGTGTAGTGTAGTGTCACATGTTAATCTTCATTCAACAAACCAAAACATGAAAGCATGTGAGAGCCCTATTTGTCCAAGTAGCTTCCCGCCACTCACGTAAAATCTAACGGGGCAACCAGCACAACATGTAATGCATATTTGGCAATTTAAAATAATTACTCCAGACTCAAAGTGTAAATTAATTTCTCGATTTTATCGATTTAATCTAATATCACTTCAATTTGAACGAATTACTTGAGTTTAAAATGCTTACTTAAACCTGAGTTATTAGAAAATTGTACTTTTATTTTTTGAATTCATCTTGAAATTGTGAATAAGTTAAGAAAGGAAAATTGACAAGATTTTCAATAAATTTTCCAGCTTCAAATAATCTTTTTTCGCTGAATCTGGGTGCCATGAGCTGCAAGCTTAGTGGAAGCATGTCTTGAGGGGACAACTTGACAGGAATACTGATGGCCGGAATGCCGGCCATGTTTGCCGGTTGAGTGCAGTAGTCTTGCACAGAGCTTTGCTTCCGGTTATCCCATTTCACAAAGTCAGCGTATTTGGGTGCAGTGGTGAGAGTGGAGGGCGTCAACAGAATCTCCGTCCCTTCCCTCCACACCTTCTCGTAATCCTCTAAAATGAGTCGACGCACCTTCAGGGCCTGTGCAAAGTACTTGTCATAATTCCTAAACAAAATTAAATTAATTATTAATCAGCCATGTATTTTTGAACTAAAATTACTCATAACTCACGTTTTGAGTAGAAAATAATTTCCTGCAAGAATGCGTCCTCGAACGACAGCGTTGAATCCCTCATGTCTCGTCTGCGCGTACAGCGCTTCCGTTGAGTTGTGCCTTGGCTTTGACGCCCGGTGTCCATATCGGAGTCCATCATAACGCGCCGTGTTGCTCGCCACCTCGCACGGATTCAAAACTGAATAGCAAATGATGGAGTACTTGGTGTGAGGAAGGGACACCTCGCTCACTTGAGCACCTTCTCTTTCCAGCATGTCCGCCATGGATCTCCAGCAGTTGATCACCTCTGCCGACATTCCCTCGCACTCAAACTCCTTGGGAACCCCCACCCTCAGCCCCTTCACCGTTCCCCCTTCGGATGGAAGTGTGGGCGACATGTCAAATTGAACTGTGGTCGAGTCCTTGCAATCCCATCCCTTTATCCTATCTACACACAATTTATATAATTAATCACATTTAATTACTTTTAGAAAAAAACTATTTGTTCTCGTACAATTTAATAGCTGACTTACCAAATATTGTGGCACAGTCATCAATTTTTCGTGTGAGAATACCAGGGACGTCCATCGAGTTGACTAGCGGAATGAGTCCGTGTCTGGACACGGATCCGTACGTGGGCTTCAGTCCAACAGTTCCACAATACGAGGCGGGGTTTCTGGTCGAGCCTCCAGTATCAGATCCTATCGCCCTAAAATCAAATCAAAATATTTTACTTCTGAAAACTGCATTTTAAAATAATTACTTTGTCAGCTTACCCATAGCAGATGCCTGCGGCCACTGCCACAGCACTTCCGCCAGAGCTGCCACCCGCCACATGAAACTCGTTCCCATCAGGCGAAAGGCCCCAGATATTTTTTGTTGGACCGTAAATTGTGTCAACTGTCCCGTTACTAAAAATACAAAATTAAAATTAAATTCAAAATTACAAAATAATTAAGAAATTCTCGTGCTTTTGTTGACTCACCCCATACCAAACTCATCCATGTTGGTTTTCCCGACAATAATTGCACCGGCAGTCATTAGCTTGTCTACGACAGTGGCATTGTAAGGCGCGTTGAACGAGTTGAGCATTCTGGAACCGCAAGTCGCAGGCATGCCTTTCACACAAAAGTTATCCTTCACCGCAATCGGTTGTCCTTTCAACGGTCCATCTTGTGACTGCTCAGTAGTCCGTTGAATCTGCTCCTCCACAACGTGCTCTGGAGCGACGTAACTGAAGGCATTTAACTTTCGAAAGGTTTTAATCCCTTGCAACGCTCTGAGGGCGGGATGCTGACTTGAACTTGCTGTTATTTTGTGAGGGTATCCCACGGAGGGGACAACAGCAGCTTTTGTAGCACCGCTTCTCCTAATTACCTTCAAAAAATAATAGCAGGATTAATGAATAATTTGTCTAAAAAACTATGCATTTTCATATTGTACAATTAAATTAAATAGTGCAGTAGTGGTACCTTATGCAATGTAGATGTTCGGCTAACTGACGACATCCTCAGAACACTGAATAGACAAGGCTGCTTCTGGCTCCTCACTCAAAAATTAATTTAATTTTAACGAATAACATGGATTTCAATTCATTTTTCTCAAAATTAAAATAAAAAATAAAAAATTAATCGTTTAAAATAAATAGTATGTTGCTTTTAGAATGAACATGTACATGCACAGATTAAGAGAGATGCACATGAAAAGTATGTGCGAATGTGCAAGTGCAACGAGTCAGTCAGCCGGCAGTGAACATGTGATGTGATGTGACTTGGATTAGCCCAAACAAAAACAAACCAAGAGCTCAGCTTGCCAGAATCCGAGTGACACTTTGTTAGACCACAAAATTGCACGATCTTTAATTTTTGTAACGAAACGACAGCTCATTAAGTGATTAAAATGACGACAGCGAAAGCGATGCGATTGTTTCGCTACAATTTGTTGAGTTCAAGAGAGGCCCCATTGTCAAGCTCCAAATATTCACATTCACATCACTTTCCAGTTTGCTGTGAGTGCACCAGCACCAGTTATCGACAGCAGTCCAGTTCCAGTGGCACTAATCATGAGCCTAAGGCTAACCCATCTGATCATGCGAAAAGTGGAGCTGGTGGTGAAGGGGAGACGATGAAAAGTTGGCAGATGCACAGTTACGGGGGCCCTTCCGAGCTCCAGCTAGCCACAAGAGAACGCATTCCCACTTTAAACGCCCCCGACGAGGTTCTAGTCAGGATTCATGCCGCCAGCGTCAACCCCATCGATTTGGCAATGACAAGAGGTTAAAAAGCACTTCACTCAATGCTTAAGCACTTCTCCTATTTTTAATTAACTGTCTAAAATTTGAAATTGATTAAATAGGTTATGGAGCAGAGACGATAAATATTCTGCGAGATCTGTGTCCGTCTGCGTCGCCATCCACCATCATGGAAATGCCCAAGAAGTTGGCCAAGTATCTCGTTGCCCCAGTCGCTGGCAACAAGTCTCTTATCGAATTTCCCTTGACTTTGGGCAGGGATTTTGCGGGGGTGGTTAGCCGAGTGGGACAAGGCGTCAAAACGGATGTTCGCGTTGGAGACGAGGTGTATGGCGTTGTGGGTGTCCAACGACAAGGCTCCCATGCTCAGTACACAGTTGTCACAGAAGACACTGTACGACACAACAATATATGTGCATGCATCACCTAAGCTTATCTTCTATCGTTCTATCTGTTAATCAACTTTTCTAATTTCAGATTCGTCGAAAGCCGAGAAACTTGAGTTTCACTGAAGCAGCCTCGATTCCGTACGTGGGGCTCACCGCTTGGTCTGCCCTTCGAGTAACCGGCTCCTTTTTCAACTTGGCCCAGAAGAGGTTTCTCGTGTTGGGCGGCTCAGGCGGCATAGGAACATTTGTCATTCAGTATCTCAAGTGTCAAGGAGCCACAGTGACGACAACTTGCAGCACGGATGCAGTGGATCTAGTCAGCCAACTTGGTCCCGACTCTGTGATCGACTACAAGCAAGGCGAAGCCGCCCTCTCAAAAATCAAGAGCCAAGCTCCTTTCGACTGCATTCTCCATCTGAGCGGACCCTCGACACTCAACAAGTCCATGGAACTCCTGCCCCTTCTGAAACCAGTTTCCGGGCAGTTCATCACCTTGTCGCCACCCTTCCTCTCCAACATTGACAAGCACGGGATTGTGGGTGGAGCGGCCAAGAATCTGAGCGACCTGCTCTCGAGCAACCTCAAGTCATGGACTGACGCCAAAGCGGTCACAAAATGGGCATTTTTTATTCCGAATGGGGAACCCCTCAGACAGTACGCTGATCTCATCGAAAAGAAAGAAGTAAAGCAACCACACAAACTCCTAATTCTAATTATGTCTTAATTAAAATTAAATAATTGTCCGTATGCATTTCCCTCATGTTTACAGATTGTTCCAGTGATGCATTCAGTCTACAAGTTTGAGAATCTGCCCGACGCGTACAAGGCGCTTGAAGAAGGTCATCTCCGAGGCAAGGTGGTTGTGAGCATGGAGCAGTAGAAAAAAGTCAACTAGGTGTCAACCAACATGTCATGAATTTGAAATGATAACAGAACAGAGAGTAGTGATATGTTTATTGGAGTACTTTTAAATGTAGAAAATTCACGACACATTAAACTGCTAACTTAAAACGGTCATCATCATTATAACATAATTGTTGTGCGTTGTTGTCTATCTACTAATTTACATTACAATTTACATAATACATGTTAAGAATATATCCATTTTTTAATTGTTTATTTCTGTGGTCCACGAGTTCATCTTCCATGCTAATTACTAATTACATATTGCATCTCGTTTGTAGGAACTCATTTGAAGTGTGCGTTAAGCTCATTCCTTGATTTCGTCAGACGGACAATTTTTGTAGCTGACTGTCCACCTCATCTTCGGCAGCACTGCTACAGCTAAACAATGACTCGTCTGCGGACTCGTCCTCCAAATTATTGTCGCCATCGTCACAGCTGAGCAGCTTGTCCAGCACTTCCCACAGCACCGTTTCTTTGGGAAAGTCGTTATCCACCAAGTTGACCAAGTAGTAGTTATCCGCTATCTTCTCCAGAATTTTGCGTGAGGTGGATCCTTCAGGATACAGCTTGGCCCACTGCTCAGTCCACAGGTCGAACGCTTCATCCTTCCAAACTAAAAAGCTTTCCGGGTCGACGACTGTCGGTTGGATGATTTCCCGTCCGGGGAATACTCCCCATGTGACCGCGATCGGACAGTGACGGTGGGCGTTCGTGAAATTGAAGCGACCCTGAAATAGTCAAATTAAATATTTGTAAACACAATCTTTAAAATAATGGCTAATACTGAATCATTAAAATAATTATTCAAAAAAAAGTTTTAAAAATAATTTTTGAAAAAAAATCTGTAAAATATTTAATCGTAAATTACGAATTGAGGGCTTACGTTTTTGTTGATAATGTGATAATTGATTTGAGAGTACTGCGTCAAGATTTTTTTCAGATTCTGAATCCTTCTTCCGCTCACGAAAAACTCGAGATAAGCCTTTTTGTAGATGTAGCCTCCTTGCTGACCCCAGCCATGGACTGGGTCACTGCTTGGCAAGCCATTCACATTTGGCTGAGAGTTGATTGTGAGGATTCCTCGCTTATTTAAACACGACAATCGATCTCCAATTTCAGTGGTTTCGGGACACAGTGGCTCGTCGTTCCAAGCAATTTTCGTAACCTTTCAGTGCAAATCAATTAAAATTTGGTTAATTTGATTTTTTAAATAAAAATAAATATGAACTTGATATAAAAAATACTCAAGTGAAAAAAAGGATAAAAATAAGTAGTAACCTTGACTCCGTGCTTATTGGGAGCTCCAATGATGTAGTTGAAAAAGACGTCCCAAACATCTTGATGAGATTCAATGGACTGGCCCCACATTTCCAGCAACTCTTACTTTGAGCTTTTGCTCTTCAAGTAGAAGAGGTAGTAGTCCTTCAAGTCCCCAAACGCCGGAGACTCTGAACTTCCCCACCGTCCATTCGGAAAATCGTCCCAATGACTTGTCCGATGAATGTACGCATTGGGTCTACTCGACCAAAAGATGGGGCGGATCTCTTCCTGACATCTTCGGTAGCTTGGCACCACTTTCCACGGAAGGGGCCTCTGGGGCTGACAATTCCACAAGCCAAGCTGCTTGATTATCGACATTGTTGCCACTTCACTGCACGGAAAAAAGAAGGAAAACACATTTTTAAAAAATTATTTAAAAACTGCAAAATGACATTTGACATATTTTCTGTATAATTTACCGGTTGAGTGTGTAAAAATGGACCCCTGTCGCCATTCCAGATTGGAACATGGCTCTAATCATCTCCACAGCTTGGTGAATTCCATAATTGCGAATGGCTTCATCGTTGTGCTTCAACGGCTCCACAATCTCCACAATTTCTCCAGGAACTTCCAACTTGCTCAACTTGACAATGTGACGGAGCGAATCATAGCTCTATTTTAAAAATATTTAACATTGGCTTACATTAAATTAATTAACATGAAATTCATACTTTGGGGCAACATGAGAAAACAACTAATTTAATTATCCATTTCATACCTGAATCGGCATAACTCCTGGAATAATAGGCACCCTGATTCCCAAAGCCCTGCAGTCATCCACAAACTTGAAGAAAACTTCTGGCTTAAAAAAGAGCTGCGTTATAATGAAATCCGCCCCCGCATCCACCTTTTCTTTCAGGTGAACCAAATCCTCTTCATAGGAAGCCGCCTCTGGATGGCCAGACGGATAGCCGGCGACTCCAATCACAAAATAATCGCCATATGTTTTCCTGATGTGCGCCACCAGATTTGTGGCATACTTGAGCTCTTGTGATCCGCCACAGCTTCCATTTTCGTTTAAATCTGTAACAAGAGATTAACAAAAAAAATAAACATGTCAACCACGCAGCGCAACGCAGCCTGCAACCTGTTCCATTTTCACTTGTCACTTCAACGCATCCACAATGACAACTGCCAACAATACACGACTACAAAAAAACCTGTTCTGATTCTGATTACCCGTTTTTTGAGCCAGACTCTCATAAAAAAATCTACGTCACTGCTCACACCGCCGCTTTTTTTGCAGACAGCCAAGCAAGTGGGATCACGAGCTCAACGAGTGCTCCAACACAGACAATAAAACGCAAAAAATTTCCGTTCGCGTTTTAGACAATGCTACAATAGGCAATTAAATTGATGTGTGAGTTACCTCCTCTGAGCGCTAGAATGTTCCGAATTCCCAGATTCTTCGCTTTCGCCAAATACTTGTCAATGTCGTTGACACACGCATCTGCGCAGGTCATGTGAAGCATCGTGTCCAGCCCCGAGTAGTTCAGAGATGCGGATGCAATGGTCATTGAAGACGTCTCCGAATCCCCACCCGGATTTCCGGCTGGATGCCATGTGATATCGCAAAAGAGAGGCCCTCCTTGTCTCAATCGGTCCAATCTGGGGATTTTCTTGGAAAAATCATTTGTCCCAATTAAATATAAATACCTGTTTAATTAATGAAATGTCGTGTTGATCGATTTGCTCACCTTGCCAAAAGATTGACAGCACCGCTTTTGGTTCTCGGGGGAAAGAACTCGAGCGAGAAGAATGGCTCACCAGACTCAATCCTGGCCAATATTTTTTCTGAGAGTGGTTTGTAGGGAATGGCTGACAAGCTACTTCGTCTCCTCCGACACGACCCCATCGCATCCCGACCACAATCCGAGTTGTCTTCGAAATCGCCGCAGTAGATGGAATCCGACTCGCTGCAGTTTCGACTCGCCGGTCTATTGCTCTGATTGGCAGTGGGAGTTGGACCAACTCCTCCAGAGCTGCAAACTGAACTCGTCACAGAACTTGGGCTTCGCAAATCAGCAGCTTCGTTGCCACCGCAACACCTTTCCAACTTTGGTGCCCCATCACCACAACCACCTGTTGTCTTTGTACTTTGAAGCGGGGCTAACTCCTCAATCACCATTTTGACACGACAAAATATTAAAATCCAACTAATTGCACCAAAAATTTCCTCATTCGGCCTCTCACTTTTTTAGTCGATTGCAGGATTGTAATGCAATTTGTTGCGCAACGCACTAACTATCGCACTAATTATGTGAATAAAAGTGTAATTTGCGTTGCACTCGTAAAACTTGAGCCGTAAAACCAAGCTATTCTATTGTTTAGAGAGGTTTAATTGGATGGATGAGGAAAGAAAAAGGGATGAAAGGAAGGAATGTTGAGAAATAGTTTTCAGTTTTCAGTTTTGAAGGTGAGCTAACAGCCAACTAAAATTGAAGAGCCACCTCGAACCTCAATCAAGTCAAGAGTCAAGCAAACCACTGATCTGCTTGCAACTTCAAACTAAGCCAACCAAACTGTTGTGTGTATCGTGTATCTGAAATGTGTGTAGTGCTGTGATGTGTGATTGAATGAATAATTTGCTATTTGATGCATGCGTGTGTAAGTAAGTATGTATCTGTGCATGTGCACACCTGCATGCCTTGCTACTGCTACACATATTAACTAATTGCCTTATGCAATGCAATAATCCAAAATCCAATCCCAATCCACCTCTCAATTCTGAACAATCGCAAGATCGCAACTCAACACAACTATCAGCTCATTTTTGTCATTTTGTTGTGTTGTTGGTTGTGTTGTGTTGTGAGTACATTCAAGTTAGAGTAAGTTTAAAGTAAAGTACACGTAGACAAGACAAGATAATAATAGGCACTTAGGCACGCTGTTTACTTGTGATTTGACTAGAAAGACGAAAATCAAATCACATCAACAATGCAGCAGCATTATGATTTATGATGAATGAAGAAATGAACACTTTGGCCACATGCAACAAATGCACATACACAAGATAATTTTTTTGACCTTTAAGTAGGCTGTTATTATGATGTTTGTTGGTTGGTATTGGTATCATCCTAATTAAAAATTCTATCATCAACTGTTAACAGTGTTTAGTTGAAAGTCAGTTGAGGCTCATAATGTGCATTTTATGTTTATGTCACTGTACAGTGCAAGTGCTGCTGTGTGCATGTCAATGTCAAAGAAAAGGGGATTTTGTGGAAAAGAAGGGAGCATGAGCTGAGCACTGCACTGCACAGTGCACTGTTGAAAGTCGAAACCCATATTGTATATCTCATATGCTCACTAACTCACTCACTACCACCACCACCTTTGCATTTTGCATTGCATTGCACAGAGATGCGACAGCCAACTCAGCCAAGGGATACAATACAGGAAGGGTTAACTTACGTTAGTTGTGTTGTAAATCCACCAACTCTCGAACTCTTCCACTAACACCAAACACGGCTACATGGTGCACTAATGCAACTCTCAAAACTCAACAAAACACTGCACACATTTCACATTTATTGAAGAAAAATGTTAATTTTAGAACTAAAAGGAAAGCAGAATGACGGGTTAGAAGAGGCGAGTAGTGGAATAATACTGGAACTGGATAACTGGCTACGGTACACCTCAAATTCAAAATAGCAACATAGAGAAAGAATGCTTGAGAAGCAGGCAGTTAAATTAGCCAGTCGCTTTTGGCTGGATATCTATTGTTGGATCTGGCTAACAAGACAGCAATCAAAAAGACTTGATGAGGAACAAGATTTGATTTGATGATAATATTATGTTTATGATAATAATGAATGAATGAATGAACATGACCCTTGCCACTTGTCACTCTGATCTGATGAGGCGCAAATTGCATCTTGAGTCTTGACTGCTCCACGCTCAGCGAACGTGAATTTTTATTGCTTTCATTTAATTAAAGCGTCTTCAATTTATTTGTGTGTTTATAGTTTTTGCTCATTCTAATCTAATCTATAGTTGTCGTTCATTTTATATATGCATACATGGAAACATGATTGAATCAAGAAAGAGGATTGATTTTGAATAAAATTAGCTGTACATTTGATTTGTGTGCATGCTGCTTGCACTAATTGTAGGCTATGATTTCATTAGACGGACAAAAATGAGCTCAGCTTCCGCTTGCCTTAGCTCATTTTCATACTACTAATTTGCTATTTTCCCTGCAAAACACATTCACATTCTGATTTACACAAGATCATAATCGTGATCACACACCCACCCACCCTCCACCACCAAACCAATAATATCATCTTAACTTTAGAATCATAATATTTGTATTGATATTTTGACAGCGCATCCACAATCCGTCTTAATTGCGAAATCAATATTTATTTATCATGACAAGCGTGTTATGTGACCACCAGACTGTCAGAGGTCAGTCGACATGCTGTGCTGGATGCGTGGAACAAGACAAGAGTGCATGTCCCTTCCCTGTGTGGTGATGAGTGCGAGTTGAGTGTGGTGTATGTGGAGACGGAGACCACATCTGAAAACCTTTTACCCTTTGCCCCGTGTTCTCTTATTACTTCAGATTTGCTTTGGCTCCGTTTTATCGCTGCTAGTCGCTGGACACCCACTTAATCATACTTCCACCAACCAACCAGTCATCCACTCATCCACTTCCTATTTTTCTCTGTTACGTCAAACTCGGATCTGAAAATGTAAATTTCCTCTCTGCATCACCAATCACGGCAATCACCATCAGATTATCACATCACCCCTCCTGCCCCTAAACTGCGTCTGCGTCCCCTTGTCCGATGTCCCTGCCAAGGAAAGATATTCATGCTCTTGGTACTCTTCATTGCATGGACCATAGTGGACCATGGATTGGATTAGATGAATACTGAATGCAATCTGCATTATGCAGACATTCGCTTACACCACCTTCCTGCCCCTTCAAGTCAAACTTGTCATCTTTCTTGCGTCGTGGACGTCTACTAGCATCAAAACACTCGTATGCAGTATGCATAGGCATGTCGGGTACAGGTATTTAAATTCTAGGGGAAAATGACAATGCCATGACATGGAGGTTGTAAGATACAATGCATGCAAAATTGATAATATGAATATTGAACTGGATGCAAACTTGAAAACACTCTCTTCTCGTCTCTTTCTATCTTGTCGACATCTTATCTTTCTTTCTTTCCCATCCACAACAACCGCCATTCACTCTTTTATCATCGTTCCAACGTTCAAGTTAAGTGGAGCAGCAAGAAAAGAGGAGCCAGGCAGACCCCATATCCGAACGGAGCACTGGAAATTTCCTAACTCACTCTAATTTAATGGATTTATAAAGAAGCCAATGCCTCTTCGATATCAAATCAATGTCAGGAACGCAGGAATCGAGATTTTTATCCTTTTTAATCAAAATTACTACTTTATTCAGTTTCACAAACTACTGAACAAATATCACATCAAATATCAAATACTATCAAAAGTCGACACTACGACTTGTTCTATTCAAATACATCAAAAAATCAATACTACAATTTCAAGTACAAGCTCAATTACAAATTCAATCTAATAATGACAATCACAATCCTGATCGACTTGCGTGTTGATTTCATAATTCACAATATTTCTGACAATTAAATGCACTTATAATTTTGATACATAAACAAATATTTTCCTTGACAACGTTGGTGGTGACGCCGAAGTCGTGCATGTCCTCATGCATGCCACTTGACTTACATAAAAATGCTTATTTTTCTATGACCCCATCGATAGATTTTTGAAATACTTTACAAATAACATTATAAATATATAAGTAATATTTTACACTAAAAATTACAATGGGTTATGCTCCCTGGTTATGCAACTTGAATGCCTGCACCGTTACTCCCGATTGGTTTAGACAACGTGTCGCCAACATACCCCTCCTTGTGACATGACGTAGGAGTGTCACCAACTTCAATCTTGCAATCTGTGTCACTGCAGCGTTGAATCCCCTGAGCTGTCTTGATCCCACCATTTTTCTTTTGCTTTCTGCACGTCACTATCCTTGCAAATTGAATCATCTTCTGTCCAAACCCCTCCAGTTTTAAATGTTTACTTTTCGATTTCTTCCTTTCCGTTGAAGCTTCTATTCCATCAGTAAATCCAGTATCATTGCTACTCTGCTTTTCAGTCATCACGTCCTCGCATCGTTCAATCGAATTTGCACACATTTTCTCTTCGCTCCCTTGTTTTCGAAGGTTCCTCACTGTTTCATATTTTCCCCTCCACAGGAAACGCAGCAATGGCAAGTTTTCCTGGAAACTTCCCTCAAAGTCATTGTAGTCAGGTATCCTTTTCAATACTGCAGTTTTGTTAGCGAGTCTTCCGGCTTGTTGTCTAATATCAAATCCAAAATTACCGAACCCAGCTTCCGTTCCATCAGTACATTTCACGTATTCGTCTTCATTCTGTCGGTCTTCTTTGATTTTGGCAAAAATTGAGCACATCATATTCGGACCCATCCTTTTCTCAGCACACCAGCCATGCACAACCCATCCAAGTTTAGTGAGACTTGCCATTGGTTCATCCCACTTTCCTTCACGAATTTCTCTTGGAACTGTTAAATGAATGTTATCTTGTCCAATCAGGATCAATGGTTTTGACGGAAGAGCTTCATTGACTTGAATCAGTCGCAAGGGCTTCCATTTCCTCCAAAACTTGTAGCGTTGAAAAGCTTGTAAAGGTAGGTTCAGTTGAGCTTTAGTGTGAACATTTTTCAATGGGTAAAACTCATTTCCTTCAGTGGCAGCAGCGATTTCCAAGCTCACTATTCGGGAAGAAGAATCCTTAGACTTGGCACCATCAATCCATCCAAGGGTAAGAGGGTTAGGCTCCCCCTCCAGTTTCAACTCCTTAGCTAATTCTTCATCAATCAGTGTGAGCTCCGATCCGTCGTCTAGAAATGCGTTAACTTCAATCTGCTTGTGCCCATTTCTCAAAATTACTGGGAGGACCCTCATCCAGGTTTCACCACGTTGCAATTGGACTGCTTCTTCTACTTGCTTTACGACTGCTCCATTAAAATGGCCAGACGGTTTTTCTTCTTCCTGGTTTCTTTCCTGCCATCCTCTTCGGTTTTCGCGATGCAATAGTTGATGATGTTTGCTTACACATTCTCCTACTCCACATTTTTTCAAGTTTTCACATTCAAATGTCCGATGGCCTTTCTGTAGGCACGAAAAACATAAGCCTATTTTCTTCGCAATTTCCCAGCGGTCATCCAATTCCAAGGATTGAAACTTTGTGCATTCATTGATATCATGGATGTAGCTGCATCCCAAGAGACATTTTTCTTCACTGATTGTCATTGCAAAATGTGGTCGTCTTGGTCTGTCTTGTTCCCTTCTATCACGATCTTGCCTGTCATGCTGTCGTCTGTCATGCTCCCATCTGTCACGCTCATGTCCGTTTTTCCCTGCACTGGAAGTAGTCATCTCCCCCATGAAAGATGCTGCGTGTGCCAGTCTATTCAAAAATTTGGACAAATCTTCCAAACTTGATCGTTCTGGAGTCTGGTCACATACATATCTTCCCCAATCAAGTTGCAAGTTTGATGGCAGTTTTGCTACAAATTCGTCCAAAATCTGAGGGTTGGATAGGTACTCTGGGTATTGTAAAGACGTAGCCGTGGCACAAAGGTTCTTCACTGCAATTGCAAAATCCATGATGGATTCCATGTTATTCACATCTGGGGGTTTTACATTTCTTGCTTTGTTCATTAAAGATTTCAGGATATCCGAAGGACGACCAAATCTGCTTTCCAAAGTCCTTATAATATCTTTTACACTGCATGATGTCACCAGCAACGATTCCACTGCATCCTTCGCTCTTCCTTTCAGGCATCTCTGCAATCTGAGGATGTTATCGTCTTCTGTGTACCCATTCAGCTTAGTTGAACTTACAAACTGTCGATGGAAATTGATCCAAGTATCCGATTCCCCCGAGAACGTTGGAAGCTCATGAGTAGTTGCCGGTCGCCTGTTATTTTTTCCTATCATTTCGAGTGCCTTCACAAGTAACTTCACTGAATCACCACTCGCCTCGTCTGACTCATGGATTAACGATTTTTTCCTGTCAGACGCTGCTTCGTTTCTGGAACTCTTTTCATAAACATCACGACTGGAACTCTTTTCTTTTTCAACATTGAAATTTTTCAAACGGGAACTCTTTTCATTTTCAACATTGAAATTTTTCAAACGGGAACTCTTTTCATTTTCAACATAAAATTTATCTAAACTGGGTCTTTTTTTAATTTCTTCATCTTGGTATCTCAAACTCTTTTCATAATCCAATTCAGCATCTGCATCTCGAAGTTTTACGATTTCTGATGCCTCCGAATATTTATCACATTCTTCATCCTCAAGGGCTTGGTAGTCACTCATAGCATCACTCTGGGAATGGCGTATTCTCATCTCAATTTTCTTCTTCTGGATGTCAAGCTTTTTCTTTTGTTTCTCAGTCTCAATCGCCAGTTTTTTCTTTTTCGTCTCGGCATCAATCTCCAGTTGTCTCCGT
Organism: Entomobrya multifasciata; assembly: GCA_034693345.1. Lineage (NCBI taxonomy): Eukaryota > Metazoa > Arthropoda > Collembola > Entomobryomorpha > Entomobryidae > Entomobrya > Entomobrya multifasciata. The sequence goes on along the minus strand of JAQFXM010005443.1, from coordinate 730 downwards.
TGTGTCTGTGCCTCCATCTCGACTTCTTGTTCATTGACGGCTAGTAGATCTCTCTCAGCTTCTTGTCGTACTCTTTCTTCCATGATTGTTCTTGAACTCAGTCTTGATCTTGTGGACGAAACACTTCTTATGCTTGTTCCACGCGGGCGGGTGCCAGCTCGGCTGCCAATTCTACTTCCTGCCCTGGATCGCATCCCACCGTTTTCAGCAAATAGGAGCTCCAAATGTTGTTCATCCAAGTCATCTTGATTACTTCGTCTTCTGTTTTCACCTGCACTTCTCGATCCTAATTCTGCATCTACGAACTCCAAGTCTTCATCTGAGTCATCTTGATGACGTTCCATGGCTGCTGTTCTTCTTCGTGAATCATAATTCACCTGTTTTCCTGACCTCATCATCATAGTGGACTGTATATTTTTTCAATAGGACTGTTCGGTTTAAAGGGAGAAGGACCATTTAAAGAAGCCAGTGCCTCTTCGGTATCAAATCAATGTCAGGAACGCAGGAATCGAGATTTTTATCCTTTTAAATCAAAATTACTACTTTATTCAGTTTCACAAACTACTGAACAAATATCACATGAAATATCAAATACTATCAAAAGTCGACACTACGACTTGTTCTATTCAAATACATCAAAAAATCAATACTAAAATTTCAAGTACAAGCTCAATTACAAATTCAATCTAATAATGACAATCACAATCCTGATCGACTTGCGTGTTGATTT
>JAQFXM010005442.1:0-14957 GCA_034693345.1 Entomobrya multifasciata | reverse complement strand
CCCATTGTTCTTATTAATGGTATTCGGCGTTTCTTGAATGTATAGACTTTCTTTGACCTTTCTACGATAAGTGTTTGGTTCTTTTTCGATTATCTCAATATTCGATGGATCAAAAATATGTCCTTTGACACAGGCATGGTCAGCTACAGCGGAATCCTTCAGGTTTCCATTTTTGACATGGCTCAAATGTTGATTTGCTCTTGTTTCGATCCCTTTCCTCGATTCACCAATGTATGTTTTTGAGCAATCCTCATTTTCATTCCCGTTACAAGTCCATTTGTAAATCACAGCTTGAGTAGCAGTTTTCTTGTCCTTATAATTACTGAGGAGACTTCCTATCTTCTTCACAGGTTTGTAGCCGATTTCCAAATCAGCGTAATCTCTGGTAAAAATTGCTATTTTGTCGGTAACTGCTCCATAATAATCATAGATGGCACGATTCTTAGGTTGACTCAAAGCTATCAAATCATGATCTGGATTAGTATGTGAGGTTTCTTGTGAATCTTGAGATACGTGTCGTTCCCATTTGAGGATCTGAGATCTAATTCGACTTTCAATGAATTTAGTTGGGTATCCATTATTCTTCATTCCATTCCTAATGATATTGAGTTCCGCTTCCAAGTGTTCTTCATCACATATTGATAGTGCACGATAAACAAGTCCATCAATGACAGATTTTTTATGTGCTATTGGATGGAATGATGAAAAATGTAGGTATCTTTCTGTATGAGTCGGTTTGCGGTGAACCTTCAGTCCTAATGAATTATCTGGTTTTCTGTATATAAAGATGTCCAGGAAAGGTATCCCTGCTACTGTCTCTTCTTCAACAGTAAATTGGATGGATGGATGAAAGGCATTTAAATTCTTGAGTATTTCTTGCAATTTCCTACCTTTGACAATAGCAAGTACATCATCGACATACCGTATCCAAAATTTGATGAAGGGGTTGTTTTGTACTACATATTCTTCAAGTGCTTCCAAACATAATTCAGCTAGTACCGGGCTCAGTGGTGATCCCATTGGTAGACCATTAATTTGTTTGTATGTCTGGTTACGGAAGTTGAAATATGTGCTTTCACAGCAGGTTTCAGTTAGTTCAATTATTTCTTCTTTGTTGAAATTAGTATACTTCATCCAAGTGTTATCTTGTAGTAGTCGTTGTTTCACGTAATTTATAGTGTATTCCACAGGAACTCTCGTAAAAAGAGATACTACATCAAAAGATACTACATTAATGAAAATGTACAGTCACATGAACTACTACTTTGTTTCTTCTTTTGAAAAAAAATCTCTGACAGTAACAGCAACGCCGCTGGATTTCTAAAATATATAAATAAAAATAGCAATGGATAGTAGACAAGCCTTGGTTGTTACGTTGGCAAGAAGTCAGGGCGATAAAAATAAAAGAAGCAGCAACAGCAGCTTTTGCAGTTTTCCTCCCGAATATCCTACACTTGAACACTGTCCTTCTGATACTAATGGTGAAGATGACGAAGATATTGGAAAGATCAGTTGCTCTTTTTATGAAACTTTGACTGGAAATAGCTGGAGTTTCTATCACCATCATCATCAACAACGCTGTACGTCCTCTAAAGCCCGTTTCTGCTTTTATAACTAATGAGCTAACACTATACCACCACACACCTTGTACAGAGAGAGAGAGATAGAGATTGATCCCTGCTGGGGCAATGCACTAAACACAAAAAAAACTTGCTTTCATCGTGATCATCATCTGGTCAGTATCAACACCTAACAAGCGTGAGCACTGAGCAGAAAAAAAATACCGAAGGTAAGATTTTTATCTGGCTCAAGAATTTGTTCATTTTGCCCCAAAACATAATAGACTGCTAGCTGACGGTTCTGGTTACACAGCGAATACATATTAGCAGGTCAGTTAGAAAATTGAAAAAAATGCTAGGTATTTCTTTCATGTCGGTCCGGTCGATTGACTACCTTGGCTACCAGGTGGTGAGGTGGAAGAACGAATAAATATGTTCAGTCAGTGTTTCTAATAATGTAATTGTTGTTTCAGAGGTGGTGAGTGTGCTGCATTATTATATTGCATTCACATGGCCTTGCGAAACCCAGAAAAAAATATGGGGAAAGAAAAGAAAATTTAGCTTATTTCTCTTTTTTTCTCTTGATACTTAAGTATAACTTGCGTATACCTACCTAAAAAAACTTCTTTGTATTATGAGTATGCATGGACATAAGAGAAGCAGGATAGAATTTTGATGGTTGGTGATGATGATGATAATAATAAACCTTCCAAAAAAAATTGAGTAAGCAGCGAATTGTGGAGAGGCGATGGTGAAAGTCATAAAATGCAAGGAAGCAGTAGATAATTCCATCCATCTCTCCAAAAGGCAGAGGCAGTATAAAAACACATTAGTTTTACTTACTTTACGTGGACTACCAGTGCACTAGGCATTATTATTATGAAATGATGAAGGTAAAGGTGAAAAACTCATTTTTATTATTATAAAAGGCAAGTACACATAAATCCAAGCACGTTTGTTAGATATCATTTTTGTTTTGGGATTACATACTACATTCATATGTACATTTGCTATGCCTGCTGCTACACACAGGACGTCGGTCTGGTGTGGTTTTGATGGAGGGTCGTGTATCCTCTCAAATTGTAAATCATCCAACTCAACTGACTTTTTACGCTTGTTCTCATGATGATGATGTCTATGTTTTCTGATGTGAGTATTGAGTATCATAATAAAATATCATATTATCATCTTTCCTATCATTATACCACTTTTTCCAGACACTGCACTACACTTTCAAAAGGTGGCTATGCGTTATAGGTGTGCAATGTAAATAAATTCATTGTAACCGACCACCAACGTCCACTTCCTCCAGTGTACTCACAAAAAATGAAGGATAGGTGTAGACCAGAGCGTCCATAATAGATGAGTACTACGAGCCACAATGAAAGCTAAAAATTCTACAACAAATTATCTGAAACTAAAAATAAGCTCTCAATGTCTACTTATATGCTTCATAAACGTAATAATAACGAGTTGTAAGGAGTGCAGGCATTAGAGCTAAAAATGTTGAATAATTATTTATTAAAGCCATGTACAACTTTGAAGTTTTCTCCATATTTTGGAGTATTTCAAAATTTCATATGTTTGAATTCGAACATATGATGTCTAATTGGTAATGATTTCCTTCGATTAGCTCGTAATTATCAAATTGATTTTCGAATTAAATTACATTTCCAACGGAAGGGTGGACAGACAGACAAATAGGACAGTCTTAAATAACCTGCATAATATTCCATTCTCAATAAAACACTTTCTGAGCGCTTGCCATTGTAGCAAGAAATAGTATTTTTAGTAAAATGATGACGATCGAATAACGAGGTCATTTTGTTGCAAGGATATTTGAAATAACTGGAGAAGATCCCTTGTGCAAAAGAAATTTAAAGCTAAATCGTGCAAGGACAACTTAGGAATTTTTACTTCACTGTACAAAAAGTAAATCCAGTAAATCGTGATGGTCAGGTTATCTGATATTTTATATTCCTTTGAGAAACTCTGCTATTTTGCTTAAAATGATGAACAGCTTTTTTAACTTTCGTCCAAAATTATAGTTTTAATAAAATATTTAATAGTCATAGTCATAGCATAGTCATTATACAAAGGAAACTTACATAAGACAAAAAAGGAGAAAACTGGTATAAACTATTAATTGTTATATTCCATTAGTAGGATGTATTATGTAATATATACACCAGGGACTCTAAAAACGTTTCAACTGAATTTTTTCATTTACTTTTTTCATAAGAATTACAAAATTAAAAGGATTTTCGTCTTTTACTTTTCTTTCCCTTTCCTTCTACCATCCCACCCCACCAGAAGCTTTTTTACTTAGTACAGATGGATCACATAATCATTACCTTAAAATAAGACATTAAAACTGGCTATCTGTCCGTCTTTCTTCTTTTCTACAGACTTCTCTCTTTTCATTTTGTCAGTAGTCAGTTAATCCAATCCAGCGTTTCCAAGAAATGGAACCCAGCTCGTCAGTCCCACTATCATCACTACCACTATACTACAACCACCACCCTTAAAACAGTAATAATAAAATAGCATTATGCCTAGGTTTCCAAAAACCCAGTAAGAAATGCATAAGAAGAAAAACAAACCTGTGTAGTCACCAGCCACATCACTTTCTTTAGATACTTTTTTCTCTATCTTTCATCCTTGCTGTCTTTTAGTTTCTGTTTTTTCTTCTCCGTCGTCATAGTCGTAGACGACAAACCATATTAATGCTATTATTATTATCTCAAAAAATTCACACAGAAATAATTCACCTCTGCACGAAAAATATTTCACCCCATTACTCCCTTGCTGGTCGATGTGCTTGATTTTCGTTAACTCTGAATTATTAAATTTACGTGAACACATCAACTTTTAGCGTAACTTGGCTTTCATTTTATTCTGTGTTGTATTTATTTAATACAAAGTGTACTAGTACGTGCTAGACTGATAGTGTAGTATACCACCATTACTATTATTATCTTTTTTTTAAACGTGACGTACTAAATAAATATTACAATAAGTACGCAGCAGCAGATTAATTTATACGTATATCGTATATTCATGTGGAATAAATACACCAAGCTGGAAGATGTTACTCAACAACGTGAAATAATATGTAGTGCATCTTCATTATTATTATTATTGCTGTTTACTCCCATCCATCCATGCATAAAATGTACCTCTTTCTCTTTTGCCTTAAACAACGCAAAACAGACTAATTCCATATTTTCCATAAAAAGAACAGTGAAAGTATATTGACAGAGAATAATAAGTAATTTTAGTAAGTGAGCTCTGTAATTCGATTTAGAAAAAGTTACTCCTGTACACATCATTTCATAAGCTTTGTTACGAAAAGGATTACTTTACTTGAGTTGGGTATGCTCGTGCGAATACTAAATATAGAATTATTATGTACATTATGAATTCTCTTTGAAAAATGGGGAAGAAAGCAATGCCATTGTCCAATTTCATTTCTCTTGTACAACAGGAATATTTTTTATCATCTCGAAACTGATAAAGGAAATTCCTTTGTTATTTCAAGTATTCTTACAGGTAGGGATACAAAAAAATAAAGCAGAGAATGTTGGAGTTTCCAGAGACAAAAATCTGTACAGCAGGTTGAAAATCCGACATTCGAGGTAGTCATAAGTTGTATTCTTGATTTTATACCTAGTATACTTACATTGGGTAAAAGTTGGAATCCAGCAAACAATTCTAGAATCCTAGAAAAATATGTCCTTAACCCTACCAAGCATACCTTTTATGAAATCTTTGGCAGTGGACGGCTCCAACTCTTTTTTTTTATTCATAAGCTTTGTCATGCTCAAAATGTCATTCGTTGATATTCTTAGTTCTCTTATGCATATAAATACATATTTTTGCATGCTTTCTTGAGCACGAACAGAGACAGTAATAAAGATAACAGGAATAATAATAAAAGTTAGCATTGCTCCCGCTGGACTGGGCTGTCGACTTACTAAAGATGATAGATTTGTACATAGCTTTTCAGTTGATGAGCGAAATGGGCGATTTCCGTGGAAAATTTCATTTTCTTCTTAGGAAAGCTTTACTGATGATTTTAATGATAGTCATGAGCTTGCATTGTCGCATTGTACTAAATTTCAAATTTTATAGGACTTTTCTGTTGACAGTCTTGTCCTAAAAAGTTTGCAAGAAAATTTATACATTTATTTCAAGTTTAATAATAACAAAAACCGACAGGCAGACACTTTCTGCCAGGAAAACTTATTGTAGTGTTGCGTTAAGAGATTATATTTCTTAGAAATCAGAATAGCAACAGACACAGATTGTTTTTATTATAATTTTGTCCGTTTTTGTAGAGTCCTTTCACAGTCAGTTTGCATTGCTGAGAGTAGCAGACAACCATATCTTTTCAGTTTTTCACACTTTTGTGAGCTAGTTTTCGTGTTTTCTTTTTGAAATTGGCTAAAATAGCATTCAACAGTGGAAAATGACAAGTCAAGTGTAAGCAAGCATGATACTCTTAAGTCCAAGTCACCATAAAACATCCAAACAACTGCATGTTATAAAACTAATATACAGGATACTATGACGTGACATGATGGTCTACTATTTAGATGGTTTTGGTACGCTTCTTTGCAACTTGATAAATTTTTCACGCCTTTTTTACTGAGAAAATGGGAATTATATGATTTGCTTGCATAGTCTACGCTTTTTTGAAGTTTCTAGTTTGTTCACAAATACAGGGAAAGCATATTACATACAAACATTTAAATTTATTATGATTTTATTTTTTCAGTTGGCTTGATAGTAGCAAACTAGAATTCCCACACTCCACTAACGGCATTTTTATCGGGTTGATAGGTGTGGACTGGTGACGATGTGAAGTGGGAAAAGAGGCTGTGATGCATGTAATGCCGGCTATTTGTATGATAATAAAAACATACTTTTCTGCACTCCAAAAGATTGAAAGTCATTGCAATTTTTTTTGGAAAAACCCGGTTATACTCTTCCACACATCTACACATATTTATGCGATACCCGGCCGGCGAATCGAAATTGAGTCGGGGTTGAATTGAAATGCAGCTGTGATATGGACTATGAAATGGTGTATCAGTTACTCTTTTCGGTCTGGCAGTCTGAAAATTTGATGGTTTTGTAAAAAAAATGTTTCTGCATAACTGCGTACAATATTTAGTGCTAATATGACATATTAATATGCTGGTGTTTATGGAAATGAATGAAATGAAAATGAGACAACATTATTTGTTAAACAAGTCAATCAAATCTAGTGAACTCACAGAAAGACTATAAGTTCCTTGTTGTGTGTTCAGTTCATCACATCATCAATAATACTTCAGTTCTAAATGAATATATACTAAAAAATTAGTGAAGTGGATATACTAGTCTAACTCAATGTAAGTTTGGTTGGTTGTGTGAGTATAAATGAATAACTGCATTCATTCAATTCTCCATAGTGCAACTATTTGGAGAAACTAATAAAAAATGAATGAGGCAGATAGCAAAAAACCCCACAAAAAGCCAGAATGCATGTCAGCACGTGTAAATATGTACAATACATACATATATAATCATATAACCGTATACAGAATTTTTCTGTTTATTAGCTTATTCACCATTCAATACACTATCAACAAACCAATTTTTTGTCTTTTCTCCTTTCCCTCTTCAGCCATTCAATTTATAAATTTCTGAAATGCCCATCCAGTCAAGTCAACCCAAACCAAGTAAAGCCAAGAATACAGACATTTAGCTGGATTAACTACAAGAACGTTTCCTCTTTATCTTTATTTCTCTCTCTCTTTCTTTCCTGGCTTTCACTCAAAATCAGTCAGTCAGTCAAGTCAAACGAGACCAGTATTATTTTTATTTGCATATTGAGAGAAGAGCCATGGCATACCAACGCTAATACAATACAAGACTACAAGACCATCATGGGCACAAACAAACTAACTAAATAAACTCGACAATCAATAAAGCTGGTATCGAGAAAACAAGGTATGAGAACAGAAAATAGTTCTTTTTTATGAGGTGGCTTATTCAGTTCAGACCCAACTTTTACCTTCATACCTTGGTATGGAATCCAATATGTCAGAAAATTCCCCAAAAATGTAATAATAAGAAATACACCTACCAAATCAACACAGGTACTTTCTCCAATGAATAGTTTGAGCTTAGCGAAAAGAAAAAATGAAATTTTTTGCTTAAACTGCTAATATACAAGTTAGCACCAGCTGGGTTTGGAGATGAGGCCAATGTCATTGCCATGCATGCTGGTATCCACATATATATATCAGCAAAAAGGTCTTATTGATGTGGTGGTGGTGGTCTATCAACCTGAACCTGCAAGTTGCAGGCTGCAACCTCTCAAGTCAACTCTGATGGGAAAAAATATTACATCCGTCAAATTTTATGAGCGCTTGTGCTTTACCTTCGTGATTATTATTATGCTTTTCCTTAAATACCTCACTTGGCTTCTAATATAGACACCTATACCCAATTTTGTGTAGATTGGGAGAAAACTACGCGAGGCATTTAGAAAACATTTAATTTAATGTTGCACATCAATGTCACATTCAATATACCATATTATGCATATAAATCTAGCGTTATAAATCAGACATAACTAAATAAATAGCTTTTCAACCAAGTCATGAGATACTATATATGTAATAGCGACATTTTGGCTTATTTCCACACTCCATCCAGCCGTACAGAGGACAGAGTGAAGTATCCTGAAATTACTGTTATTATAGTCATTATCATGAAATAAAGTATTGTAATTGTTTGACTAAATTGTTGGTTGAGCAGACTTTGATATTTTCTTATTGAAATTGATAGAAAATTATTTTCATTCTTTCCAAGAACTTATCAATCAGTCATCAAAAAAATAGCAGTTTGTTCAATTTCCGCATCTTTCTCGTCTACGTGGCTGTATTATTTAATACATTAGGTAGGTCAGTCAAATCGGAATTTTGGCATGTGGCTTTCACGTGAACATGAGTTACCGTCTTTAGAAAGGTGCCATCGACATTTTTTCTTCGCTAATAAGATGAAATTTCGTATAAAAGGTACATTTATAAGTAGTTAGTATTTAATTACTATTTAGAGATCCTTCACATCTTTAGGTTTCGGTTAAATCTCTAAAACCAGGCTAAAACTGGTTACTTACCATTCATACTAATAGTATTGACTTCATAATTTTCAGCCATAAAAAATGTCACAATTTATTTTCAGAGATCAATAATGTTGTTAAAGGTCAATTGCAATTTAAGCACCAAAATTGTAAGCATAAATTGCAAATATTGTTATCGTACGCGTTTGGCGCTAAGCTAACGATAAGTATGTGCATTGAATATGCAATCTAATTTAGACAAATTTCACCAAAAGCCATAATACTTCATAGGAAAAAACGATGAAGGTATTCTTAGGAAAACTTGATTTCGCAATTCAATCGTTCCAAAATTTAACTGGAATTCTCCCACGCGCCATCGGATTATCGTAATAATATATACACCGCTGAATATATATCATATAAATATATATATTATAATATAATACAGCAAATGTAATACTATATTAGTTACGAAATACTATCTGAAAATAACTTTTTGATCTATAATTAGTCTGAAAAACTATTATTTTCCGCATACTTTCAACATAATATACACATGCTATCGAGTTGCAAACGCTTGAATAAGCGTGCCAAGAATATTGTAAATACATCAGTCTTACAAAAATAATCGCTGCAAGCCATCAAGATGTTCAACGGTTGGCATTTGACCCTACAAAACGTTTTTTTATTTTGTTTCGCGTAGTACGCCGGTGAATGCACTTCAGTATAAATATTGTAACAAGTTTGTAATGATCTGTTGCACTGACGTATGCATGCAAACTCGTACAAGTACAAAAAATAATCGGCTTGTGCAACCGCTTTCTTGAGGATGGCATAAATATACACATTTCTTGCATAGCAGAATGGAAATGAGATGAGATGATGGAGGAGGAAGAAAGAGAGAGGGGTCGAGGAGTATAAGAGGAACGACAAAATGGATGAGAGCATTGCACACATATTTTTCTATATAAAATATCTGTTTTTTATTACTGTAAAATCAGAATAGGAGGAACTATTTGTCTGAATGTCTTATTTGAGTCGATAAATAAATTGGATTGGATTGAAGTTTCCTATTTTCGAAACTTCCTTCGAGATTCACTTGCTTGCTCGCTCTCTCTTTGCACATACTCAACTGGTTGAACGAACGATGAAGTACAAAGTGTGGTGAATATGGGATTGTGATAGTGAGAAGGAAATGGATACATAAATACTTTGCAATCAGCCAGAAAATTGTGCTCCTTTGACTTGTCTTGCCACTACCACACTGCCACAGTATTTTCAAAAGAAATAAAACTTTCTTTTCATGCTGCTCTTTGTCAATTTCCTTTCTGCACATTTTTTCCCTCCCTATTAATCATTCTCATCGTCATCTCAAATCCAGTTACCAGCCATGGGGAATTACTATTTACAAATTAGTTTCGAATCCCATTTATAAGAAACTTGAGCTAAAAATGATACAAGTTTGGTGGGGCAAAGGGATACTTTCAACCAAACAAAAGTATTACTCCAGCAAACTAATTTAAATCATGTTTGCAAATTATTATTTTTAAACGGGAAGGCAATAAACAAAATAATGCGTAGTACAGAGTAGGTGGACAATATTTCAAAATGATACAGCGTATCTTGATTTCTTGAAACTGTTACAAACGCTTCGAGTATTCTGTACGTGTGCTATTTATTGTCCACATGCTTATAACTATACTGCACTGATAAAAACACTGTTTATAATTATCACTCACTCACACGGATGCTATTTTTAAATTGTAAAATCAGGTCAGGGAAGAAGAAAACGCACTTTTCGTATGAAAATGTCATGCATGCTAGTAACTTCAGTAGCCAATATGGTTATTAATAGTATTATCAAATTGCTTTTTTTCTATGCAAAATTTTTATCCGTATTTTATGCTAGTCTACTTATCATTATCATCTGTCTGTATACTGCCTGAAATAGATTGCATAATCCGCAATTCAAGTGGAAATACTATAAATAATGTCGTCATCAAAGTGATTAAGTATATTTATGTACATGTGAAATTCGACGTGATAATGTGGTTTTTTATAAAAATTGAAGTAACAGCTTGTGTGCAGTTTTTCTTGAGTATATGCATTTTTATATGTGCATATCCGTGCTGAATCTGTCATTAACAACATTTGTTTGATTAATGGGCGATGGCACAAATTCAACAGAATAGGTCTCGATGGACACTACTGCTACCTCGACTTGACTTGCACTGACACGAAGAGTTAACTTGCAGAAAGCCGATCATCTTTTCTGGATTATATATCTCAAATCCCACGTTCCCTAGTGACATGTTTATCAACCCATTTATTAATGTCATCAAATCATACCTTCTCCGCTTTATTCTGATTCTGACATTCAGTCTTGAATGCATTTTTATATGTATTCATGTATCATTTTTATATGGCTGAGTTGGGTTACACAATTTTAAAATTTACTTTTTAACTTTATTTTTGCCAGAATGTATCAAAGCTGTAATAAGCCACAAAAATCGCTCTCGAACCAAGAAATTGTTCGATTAAGAATTTTGAAACGATTTTAAAGTGTGTTTTTTATCTCTAAATTGTAAAACCAACTTGCACCTTTCTTCGCGAACAAAAGCAAGTGAAGGGCATGTCAATAGTAAACTTGTAACCAATATTGAACTACACTTATAAGTGTGAAGACAAGCACAAACAGGCAATTACTTTTTTTATTAGACTACTTTAGATATTCTTCTATCCATCTCTACGCACCACTAACCACACCTTAAAATGTAATTACTAAGAGGTTTCCCAAACTTTTTTTTTCAATGAACTGTGTAAACAGTTACCAAAAATATGTACAGAACTGTAAGTGAATGAAAGCTTGTCGCTCCCACTCTTTAGGATACTTTCTTTTTTGAAAAAAACCAACTAAATTTGTCTTCCTGTGTAGCCTTATTACTTGTTTGGACTTTTCCAAAGATAAATGCTACCTACACCAGAGACCCTTCATTGGGGAGAGTAAAAATAATATTGGGGGAAATGGCTTTTCTTTTCTGTTGCGGTTTTTTATAGCTTTAAGAATTCAATAAGCTATTTCACTCACGTCCACCATGTCCCGTCACATTACAATACATAAATACATCCACATGTGCTGACAATGAATGTACTGAGCAAAGCAATGTGAATGATGTAATGTAATATTACCACCACAATGACAACAACAAACATAACATCACAACGGGTTTTTCTTGGTGACAGCAGCGTGCCTAAAAAAAGATGCACTCTCTGGGAAGCAGAAGAAAAAAAACATTCTTGCTTATCATCCACCCACTTATCACATCATCAGCTTCCTCTTGTGTTGTTGGTGTCTGTGCGATGATGATGGGCTCTCTCTTTTTTGCTTCCTTCTTTCCACTTTCCACTGCCAAAATAATAATAATAGCAACAAAATGTGTCAAGACCCTGATCCATTTCGATGGATTTGTTGTCTACGTGCTTCCTACGACAATGGTATGCTTATTGTATATACTATTTTTTTACAATTTAAACCCATCAAAACTTTCTTTTTAAGTTTAGTATATTATGCTTGCGTGTACTCTATCGTATGGTTCAGTCGGGTCACCATACCAGTACATAAGAAATAATAACATTTGTTGTCGACGTTGTCGTTCCCTTTTTAAGTTACTCATCCTGCGGCTGTAGAGATGGAGGATGAAGAAAAATGGTCGTAGTTGAATTGAGAAGAGAATACCATGACTTGGGTGATATGGCACGGGAATATATATGCTGTTGGTTGATTGACTTTTCTTTCAATTTTCTTTCTTCTTGTCCATCCCTGACAAAATTATTATGTATTGTAAAGGCTTTTAGGTCAAACTGTACGACTTGCTGTATAGTTGCAGCTCAAGTTGCACAGACGACATATTCAAGCACACATGCATAACTTGACGTAGCTTCTTTCCTTTTCGCAGAAAGTTTCGAAATGAATGTTTTCTATGGAATGTGTAGCAGCGGCAGTAGCATTAGCACTACTTGTTGATTGCATGAAAATACCTCCATCTGTTCTGCTCTCTTTCTTTTTTTAAACCACTTTTCTTCTTCCTATTTTCCAACATACTTTGTTCCATTTCCAAGAGAAATACACAAAAGTATCAGCAACGAATTCATTACATTACAAAATCGTTCGTGTAGAAAGTTAAATATTTCACTGCCTTTCAGTCAGTCAGTCTCTTTGCCTTTTTCTGAGAGAATTCCCTACTTGGCAAATTGTTGTGCAGTTTTTCGGGAAGAAGGAAATGTATTGTTTATCAGTAAGCTTTGGGTAGTATATTTTTGTACATTTTTGGTGGTGGTGAAAACATGTGTCTGCAAATTTCTCATGGATTTACTTTTTAGGGCAACACGAGAGTCAAAATGTGATGCCCGAGGTGAAAATCTAAAATAATATCTTTTTCATCTTTTTGTGCACTTACACTAAGAATGAATACAAAGATACAAAACTGCTTTACAAGGTTGCAAAGTATGTCGTGTCGTGTCATGTCAGGGCATTTATGAGTACGCTACAATAGACACAGTAAACAGGCTTTACTACTTGTTACTTATTTATTTATTCAACATGACGAAAGAATGTATAAATAAAGTAAATGCATACATACATTAATACATTATTCTAAATGTATAACTACATTTGTATGGTTTCGTAATGATACTTTATTTTTAATGTGACCTTAATTTATTTAGTTAAATTCAGTAACTGTCATTTTCCTCGTGATTGACTAATATGATATGAACCGAACCATTTCCCTGAACTTTGTAGTACTTACACGTGAAAATATCTTGAGATGTACATTTTTGTTGGTATTTGAATATTTGATTGGCCTCGTTAGTACGTGTATTATATTCGTTGCAAAATATATTGTTATATTAATAGTTCAAGTTATATTCTTACCCATCATCATCATCATCGACATTGAGCATCATTAACATTTCGTTAGTGTTCCTTTATGTAACCCAATATTCATTACTGAAGAAAAGCGAAATGCAATACTTTACATTACACACACACGTAAACATGTTCCAAAGAAATAACTAGGAGAAGGGTAACATACGTGTACAAGAAACTCGGAATATTGCTCATTTCTAATTTGCCTTAATCAATTTTCGCTAGATAGCACAATTTCACCCCAACCAGCAATAATTGGCAGTAATACTCTATTCTCACTTACAATGAAACCATGCATATTATATTGTATATATGCACGAGTAAACATACAACTAATTCTGAGAGCCAATATGCTGGCATCCGACATATTTCGTGACTTTAACAAACTTGAGTATTCATTCAGTTAGAAAGTATTCTTATGTTTCTCATTTGATTTTATTACCAATTTTGATGAGAAAATATCATGTGAATGTCACACGCACAACTTGCAAGGTAAACCAAGTGACAAACAAACGACGCTGAAAACAATAACTGGGTGATTTCGATTTCGTTGGTTGACTTGGGACAAAAGGCCATGCATGCTAGACGTTTAGACTTCAAGTGAAAAAATATACCTTAGCTATGTACATGTATTCCATGTCGTAGGCGCGATGGGCTAAGAGATCAGGGCAAAACATCAAAGGTTTTTTTCTCTTCAACTTGTCTAATGGAATGTTTGACGGACAAACGTACCCACATGTACCACCATACAAGCGAAAAAAATTCGACAGAGAAAGTTCACCATATGAAAAGCTTTCAAGTCTCTTGTACACCATAATATTCACACACAAGCTATTTCTGGGTGTTCTTAAGTAACCATTTTACATTACATCCAACAACCTTGTTTCTGCATACCTGATGAGTTGTGGGGTACAGAGTATACAGTAGAGAGATTAACCTATGAGTATGTTTACGCTTTTAAATTTTCTTAGTACTTTACCTTTCCACCCACTACACTTTCCGTAGCAAATTCATAAGTATTTGTGCATTTCTCTATTCCTTCTAGAATACAAAGTTTTGGGACATATAATACAACCTAATGGAAAACAGAGCCAAAAAATAGAACAGCGCAGCGGTTTCACTCTCGAAACGTCAGCAGGGATAATCTTGCTTTTTCTCTTGCGAGTCAGTCTCTCCAAAAAATACGAAGAAACTGTACAAGTTGCATGTATGCAACAGCAACCAACTTTTATTTGTTTCCGTTTTCAAGGGAACAACTGTATTGAATACACAGCTACTTCAGTTAGGTTTCAGGAACTGTATACAGTTCCTGGGGAACTGTATACAGTTCCTCTGAAAGGAACTGTAAACAGTT
>JAQFXM010005441.1:0-14958 GCA_034693345.1 Entomobrya multifasciata | reverse complement strand
GGTTCTTGCCCTTGACCATAGTGACCCACATACCAAATTTGAGCGAAATCGGTCAACGCGTTCTGGAGTTATCGTGTTCACGGACGGACGGACGGACGGACGGACGGACAGACAGACAAACATGATAAAGTCAATACTTGCTGAGCTTCGCTTTCAGCGGCGTAATAAACATGCATCATTGAAAACAATTGTTCAAAAAATGAAAAATTGTAGAATGGAATAAATTAGACTTAAAGTAATGAGGAGACGGAATATTTTGCCAATAAAATGCTTTGGTGAATGATGACGGTTTAACTTCTCAAGCGCCCATTTTTTGTTTTCTTTCAATGCAATGAATTGTAGGGAGAACACATTTCGTTCGGAAAATGTCCTCATCAGTAGCAGCAGGGTAAACGCCCTGTTACTGACGCATTAGAGTTGGATGGAATAGAGAAAAGACGACTGCAGCAGTATATTTGTGCCCAGTGAGTCATCACATCATTGCCAAAGAAAGTGTATAAGAATGCAATTTTATCATTAACTAAACCGATAGCACAAAACATACGCTAACCGTTCACCGCCCTTGGAACTTTTGTAAAAAAAATTCAAATACTTAAATTGTATGCCAAAAATCTTGCCGTAGCTAAAAAAAATCAGCAAAGGATTTTTATACCAAGTTGTCTATGAAGGGCAAGGGCTTTAACCTTTTTGCTCGTGCCCGCATATCATGCAGTAATGAAATCAAGTAAAGTGAGATGTTTTCTTAATACCAATTAAATGAACGAAATACCGTTCCAAAACAAACGTTTCGAAATTCTTTCATTTCCAGCATTGAAATTCGAATGTGAACTTTAAACAAATTGGTTAATTATTTTTTCAGGTTTTAAAGTGTGGATTGCGTCTTGTCCATAATAAACAATCATTTCCATTTCGACAACACAATCCATTCCATTCACTAAAACTACTTTTACATTGGGATTAATATAATAACATGAGCATAATGCATAAAAAATAATGCATTTTGTCAAAAAGAACTATAAACTAGTGCAGTTGTGTGTTGTGCTTTATGATGATGTGGTGACATGGTATATCTATAATCTCTGAACATGTATATATGTGATGGATAATGACTTCACTATTATTTTGGCGTTGTGTGAGCGAGTGCGTATCATTCATGATGTGTGGTTTACATTCTCAGAGGGCAATGCACTCTCATCATCATCAACATAGCAGCTCCACATCATGCTATAAAACTTCTTTTCTATTTCCATAACGATCATCTTTTTGTGTTGCAGAGCGATCTTACTATATATAGCTAGTTATACACTACTACACGCAACTTTGTTTTCATTTTTATCACTGGCAATAATCGTTATACCCATATTGTCCGAAAATGTTACATGTGTAATTATTTTATGCATAGTATATTAGTACGTCATTTATTCTCATTACCAACTTTAAATGCTGATGAATCAAAATCGTTTGCCAATTAATTATTTGCATGATGTTTTAACTTTAACTGCTTGTCATTCATTAGCGATATTTATGTTATGTTTAGAATCACTACATAATGTGTACTATTAATTCAAGCCCCAAGTGAGAATGATTCGGCTTTAGGTTTTTAGGATTTCTCAGGAAAGGGATGCATGATGCATAGTGCATTCAAGCAAAACGGCAGTGTATTTAAAGATAGATGGATAGAAAATGACGTGCAAAAATTGTTGTGAAACACATAATCGCAAAAATGCATCTTTGCTTGCATTCATATAAATGTACCACTGCAATGATAAATGCATATCACCAGAAACTGAAAGCTTCGAGAAAAAACTGGGGAAGTTAATCTTGTAAAATAAAAAACATAAATATATCAATATACTTGATACACAGTTTTTACCAAAAAGTTTAAGATTTTTACAAGTTGCAAATATATATTTTGTAAGTGCATACATTATGCATAAGTATTTTTGAATTTTACATAAGTTCTCTGAATAGTTTTCCTGAAGCATTGAAAAATGTTCCTCGTTTATTTTTACCATTTGATGCATAATTTTTAACTCTTTTGCAATCCACGAGGTTAAGTTTGAAATTTCTCGTAGGATTCCAAAGGACGGAGGACAGGGAGTGAAATGCTTTTGTGTAACTTATTGACAGATATTTGATCAAACAACAACGCAATACCGATACAAGTTATTATGGAAATCTTTTCCTTCACTTTCGATTAAGTTGTTTTAAACGTTTAAGAGATGGCTAGTTGACCTGATTTTTGAGGAGGTACACACACACATGCCTGCTCTCATTTCACTTTCTTGAAAATTGTTTTGTTGCGCATCCTCCGGATTTTAAGCAACTGCATTGCATTAGTATCAAGATTTAAGATCAGTTAGTATTATAAAAGTGATAAAAATTAGTACTTATGAATGCCATATTATGTGTCATTTATTTCGTACCCAGAATTCATAAAACAGAGCAGAGGAGGTATCTTAAAAAATTATACAATGCACATGGCACAGTATGTATCTACACCCTAAAATTATGTACTTTTAAATCACTACCTAAAGCTGGTTGAGCCCATCAGTGTTTTTTTGTTTGGTATTAATTTCATTTTTATGTTTATTTATTTATGGGACAATATAGTTCATCGTCACGAACTTAGCATTATCTCCAGACCTTCTATCTTGAAAACATTTTTCTAAGAAATTGACAATACTTTGGTATACAATTAGTGGTTCCAAAGTGCCAATCGAAGAGGATGTGTGGTACTTTTGTGACGCCATTCGTACTTACCACAAAATGTCATTTACCACGTTTCATCAAGAAACTTGCACATTACTTATGTAATCACTAATCACCCTGTACTTAATACCGCATAATGGTATTAAGTATAATTATTTGAAAATGTTATTCCGTTGATTAGAAGGGCTTAATAGCAATTTATGAATATCCAGCAGCGTGTTATTATTTAGAGCGCTCCTTATATTTTTTACTTGTGCCATTGACCCTGCCTGTTTTATTTGATTTGCTGCGTAAAAGTTATGAAGATGCGACAAAGAGACGCATACTAAATTATGGTTACAATGCAAGCTAATAGTTCTTGAGGATCAGTTTCCTTGCCGTGGTGGAACGAAGTGTTTTTTTTTCTATTTTGGAGCAAACGAATAAAAGTTTTTTGATGTGTAGTAGGAGGATTGCATATCATAATACTCATTCATATCTTTGGTTTATAACAAGTTTATTTCTATGATCATATCGCATTCGACTTACTTTATCATGTAAGATTGAAATGTTAGTAGTTGTGAACATGTATGTATGTAAATTAGATTCATATACTTATTTTATGAGTCATGTGAGTAAAACACAACTGAAATATCTCCTTAGCAATTTTTCATCAATACTCTTTGTGTTTACTGGCACCACATAATTGCTTTTTTCCAGCTTAACTTTTTCGTAGGATATACAAAACTTTGCTTTCGTCAAGAATCGCTCTCGACTTTCTTAACAAACTTTAATGATTTTCTAATTCAAATAGATCCAATGAAATTTCAAATGTGAAATAGGCCGTAGGCGCTTGATTTTTCCTCAAAGAATAGATCGGTGAAGTAAACTATGAGAAAGTTATAAGTAGAATAATAAAATAGTTGGACTATTTTGGGATGATCCAATTTTAAACAGTTTGTAGATTTTAAGAATGCGTATTTGAGACGGAATATAATTTACAAAGCTTAAATTATCGCCTTGATCTAACCTGAGTGCGGACGTCAGTTTATGAATTAAAGATGCAAGTTGAAACAAGTGAACACAATGCAACATAAACGTGTGAAATATTTTCTGTTTGTGATAAAACCATTTTGTTAGGGAATGATGAATGCGCAATCTGGTTGCCAGCAAGATTTTAAAATAATTTGTTACTACAGCGGAGTCAAAAGTGAAGGATTTGTTTTTATATGTCAGTGCGATTAGTGGGTCATATAATTTTGACTTCCTTACCGTAATTCGCAAGCGGTGAAAAATATGTATTTGAAAGTAACCATGGAAGATGATACTCCTAGTTTCCTTGATTTACCTTGCCTGGGGCAATGATAGGACATTACCCTTTCATATTTTCACTAAGCTGTATGGCATTCGGTATGCAATGTTATTGAAGCCAAGCAAAATAGCTGACAAAATACACGAGATGATGAAGCAAGATTCATAAATGCTTTGCATTCTTTTTTAGCACTTAAAGAACGATTATTTGCCATTCGTATTTAAAAATAAAGTTTTTTATAAAACTTCGAAGACAGAAAATAATTTGTATAGCATCTGGATTTTTACGGAAATGATAGGTACTATCCATGTATTTGCTTGTGTATTTAACTAAAAATCTGTAAATTTGATAATGCCTTGCACGTGTCTTTAGTATTTTTAGTCTTTATAGCTTGTGTGGATGACTTGTCGGTAGTAAGCTTGTTATTGTTGGTAGTTCAATTAGCAGTCTAATCTACATTCAACAACAGTTTGTATTTATAATGACTACAAATTTAGTCTTGAAAATTTCGGAAAGCTATAATGTTAAAGTTAGTTTTAACTTTTTAAAGCTGGTCCCTATAAAAATATTCAGATGTGATGAAGTATTCCAGCACTGAACATTGAATAATATGAATTTATCATAATATTATTATCGTTTAGTTTAGAACAAAAACACAATAGAATTACTGGAGTGGCGTTTATTTAATAATTGTATCACCCAATGTCTGCACAGTGCTTTCTCCAAATCATGCTTGTTTCACAAGTATAAAAATGATTGAAATTGAAGGATCGATAGAGGGAATGGGAATATGGTTTTCATTGTTGAATGAGGCACATGTTTAGCCACGTTCTTTATTCCCAAGTTTAATGAAATCAAAACAATAATTGAATTACTTAGAACCATTGATGTTTGTTTTATCGTTGTTATACGTCAAAGGCGACTATGTTGAAAAGCCATTTAGGATTTGGAGTGCGTATGGAATGGAACTCGGCTGGCAAAAATAGCCCAGGAAAACATTATTTGATGAGAATATGAACGAAAGCTGTTACATTTTAGTTACATATTTGTTTACTCTCAACTATTCAATTTACATCAACATAGTTTATCCCAAACATTATTAAATTGATGATACATGTGATCATGATGGTGTCTGGTGCATGACGTTAAAAAAGAAACACTAGTGTGCATATATTCGGAGTTTTTAGTAATTTTGAGATAATCGATCAAGGTTTGATTGGACTCTCAAGCACATCATGTGTGAAACATATTAGACACGCTTGAATGATCCAATAATATCATGCACTGTGTACAATTTATAAATTGTAAAGGTACTGTAATTGTAAAATTGGTTACCTTTTTCAAAGTACTAGTTTTGATTGGAACCAAATATTTGTTTTGATTTATCCTACAAGTGAGAAGAATATCCGCCTTAGTAAAGGGTAAAGAGAAGAGTAAAGAACGGTTGACCTATAGCTAAATTGGAACCATCCGTTTACCCCCACAGATTATCTTCCAAAAGCAGTAGTTGTTGACATTTAGAAGATGTTGGGGAAAGTCTGTATGAAAATTGTAACAGTAAAAACTACAACGATACATATCGCGAAACTTTTTCCGTAAAAGCTTAAAAACGGAAAGTTTAAAGCTTGCTTTAGACATCATTTTTCATTCAGTAGTATTTTTAACATTTAAGTATGTCCTTTAACCTTTAAACATTTAGGCGTTGCAGTTTATTGGATTGAGAGTGCCCAAATATTGCTCAGCATGCTTAGCCAAAATCCATTTGTTATTACCGGTTACATAATGCATATTATTATCTTAATTCCAAAATGTTTCACCCGAGCTGGAACAATTCAGTTATATTGACATATTTGTTATTTGGATAATCATATCTCGTTATCACAATTACTGTCTATATATAGGTCATGAAAGTTTCATATAATTCATGGACATTAAACAGAGAATATATATTTTTCAGGATTTACTGGAAGTACTGGTGTACCTAGCATTTTTGAACTATACTTTTTAAGTTTAAAATTATTTTGAAATTGTCATTGAGATGATTACAAGTCCGAAACAAATTTTTTTATGCTTTGAAAATTTAACAAGGGACTACAAAAACATGGATTCTTATTAAAATAGGAAGTAACTTCAAAATGATTCATTTCCTTACATAGGATAATAAATAACAAAAAATTCACAAGCTTCTCAAAAGATTGGATTACAAAAAACATATTACCTACATCCCTCAAATACACAATATAGGTCAAAACCATCTGCACCAAAGTCAAAATTTAGTCCCGTTAAGAAGAGCAACCCTTAAGATTTGATTTCTTACACCAAATGTATTTATGGGACATGTCTGCATACTTACTTATCTTTCTACGCTCCATCTGAAGAATGAATTCAAGTTCATGTCGTATTCTATAAATTCTTTTTGATAGAGAAGGTGATATGATGTCTAAGTTGTGTAAACACAGGAAATCCTTCCACTTTAGTTCTGTGTCAGCGTAACATCTCACTGAAACCTTATAAAAATGTAGAGAAAGAGATGCATGCCTATTTCAATTGAGTGTGTACTTGAAATCAGTTTTTAGGGTCGACTACTTCCTTTCAATAACAAAAGGGTTACAATAACACACTACCATTCGATTGTCTGGTGTGTATGATTCAGGCCAGAGTACATACATACATATCCAAATTTGTAACGTATGCCATACTGTGTTTGTATTTATTACAAACCAGTCTGGATTAATAAGTTAATGGGAACCTTCAACTTGACATATTATGTGAGGATGAGATAAGGGTATTTAGGGCAGGTAACTGTAGATGACCAGCGAATAGTCCCGCAAGACATGAATAGCATCATAAACAACATGATCATGATTGATACTTTTACTCGTTAAAAGATGAAACAGCAATGGGGTAAATTATAATATGCATATATGATAGTACAATGTTCGTTAATTTAATATTCGTTTATTAGAGATTTCCAAATTGAAAAGAATTCAAGTGTTCATCAAATTTATCCGGTTCAGCGTTTCAGTAGTAATTATATACTTGAGTTCGATATTTTTTGTATTTATATATGTATGTTTAAAATGAACATTTTGATTTGTTTCAGGAAAAAGTGACAAATAACAGAAATATCATCAAAGGTAAGTAGTTACATAAACCTGTCTAGGCTAAATGTCAAATAGAATACGACGAAAAAATCCTGATATTAAATTTTTATTACTCGTACACTTACTCGTACAAGAGAAAACACTTTTTATTCACTATTTTCATCGTCCAATGGTCTTTTTATAAAGAAACAAAGCGCACCATATATTTAGCATATATGCATCATTCGTTTCCAATTAGAAATTTAAATTAGCAAGCAAATTACATTCCAATGTAACTCAATTAACCATGCTTAGTTTGCTTGCAAAAGCCAGAAGATGTGAAAATGTCATCGATCATCACATCATCATGTCCCAACTTAAAACATTGCTGGCTCTGTGACTTTAGCTTGCTAATTGTAGAGTGCATCTCTCTGAAACATTTGTACATCATATACAATTTTCTATACAGTTCAGCCATACTTAGAGAGCAAACAGAAATTTAGGGCATCACAGGATTGGTTATTATCAGGAAGTCCTGAAAGCAAATCACCATTTTAGCATTTAATCATGTATAAATGCTTTATACATAATATTTTGTTTACGGATAATACATTGGATTACGATTACAACTACGATCCCAAAGTTGTAAAGAAACTATTAACATTAAGCTTAAAGCTTACTCAGCACTATAGACCTTTCGCCAATATACTTACCAGCTGCCTCACTCGTCATTACATTTGGCGTAAATTATTAATAAATATACTTTTGAAACAAAAACCATCTAAAAGCCTGATGCAAATTATTATTACTTGATGAAAAGGAAACTTTGAGAATTAATACGTTTTCCTGGTGTAGCCATAAAAAATCATATTTTATCTTGGAAGGGACCATACATATTACAAAATTTTACGGAAGCCAAGATTTCGCATGAATAATTCCCTCGAAACTGATTTTCAACAAAATAACGATGTGACATCTCTAAATCTTGATGTGCTGGAATAAACAACTCGATGAGATTACTCAATTTATCTCAGTTTGTTTATCATTATTATCATCATCATAGGATATATGTAGGCACACTTTCCATCAAACTCCTCATATTCAGTTGAAGCAAACGCAAACCAATGTTAACCTAATTAAAGTTTCTTCACTTGGTTCCATATAAATTTTATGCATTGTCCTTGGGACAATTTTTGCAAAAAAATATGTAATACAATGAAATAATTGTAATCACTAAATTAAATTATGTTACATGCAAACTATTGTTAGAAAAATAGATATATATGTCATGTCCGAATAAAAATATGCAACAAAATCACTACAAATATTGCTCTAAATCATTGCTCAACTAGGGATATTTTCGAATATTTCCAGGAATTCAGTTACCTTGCTCCAATTCTTATCAAGATTGCGCAAAGGACATTTCACACTTGTGTCGTGTCATCTTTCTTGAATATTCTATTTTGAATTTTATTGTGATTGTGTTTAACCGTAAGAACACGGGGACATGGACATTGGTGAAAGTTAACTAATACGAAATACAAATGACACAAGACAAGAACAAGGATACAATCATACGTATGTCAATTTTTAAATAAAAAATTAACAACCTTGCATTTTGAAAAAAATCTTATCCAAGAATTTGTTTCTCAATTTCATCTTTTTTCCCCAAAAAAGCACTTTATAGGAATTCCCTTTTTCGCATACACTTAGTGACTTAGTAAATAAAATACTATAAGCAATGCGAGTATATTGCATAATCTGTGTCTATGGTCACAGTTTTTCAACCTCACTCATCCTTCCAGTGTGTCACTTTGATATAGAATCCTTTGAAGCACTCACTACCATCAGTCATGAATTTGTTAATTTATCTGGTGTTTTAAAACAAATTTCATTCATTCGCATAATTTGTTTTTTGTCTCTCTTTCATCTTTGTTTCCACAAAATGTATCATTCTCTGATTGTAATACTATAGCATTGTGTGTGGTACATTATACACTTTTGCTACTTGCTCCAAAATGCACTCATGTATCTGTATAAATTTACCAGCTTACATATCATGAGCATTTAAATTCCACGAATATACCGAGCCAACACTCTTTCGGATACATTTACACTCCAACATCACCGCTCAGCAGCTTGGCGTTTATGAGAAGGAGTGGAAATCAAATCTGACCTAGTTTTGGTAAGGAAGGCCGTCGACCTTTATACTTTAGCCATGGAGGTATTACATATACTCAGCATGCAATGTAGAGCTACGTTCATACACATCCTTTCATTTCATTCCATCATCGTCATCATCTTGTTATATGGATGTAATCATCCTCATTCCCCGCTGGCTGGCACTTTTTACATGCCTTCCTCTTCTATACTTGCATTCACTTATGTCTACGTTGCGTTGGATATATTTGATCAGTTTATATGGCAGCACGACTGCCTACAAATGCCGTTTCCCTATAACTTTCATCTCGCCCACGTTTTTTTTCTTTTTTATTCCACTACTATCACGAGAACGAAAGGATGAACAACTGCTTTTGAGGGTCTAAAACTACATAGATACTTACGGCTTATGACTGAATATATATTTAAAGAATATATTTGTGATGATGCCAGAAATTTCCGCGATATGCTCTCTATCTCTACATTAGCATTTTAAGTGATGTGTTAAAGTTAAATATATTTAGCATATCATTTTAGCAAAATGATATAGAAACATGGTCCAGAAAACGTAGTATGATAATCGGTGTGATGACAAGTAAGAATTAACTGTTTTGCTACAAATACCTGTATTAACTTTAACTACAGTAATCAACATGAAGTATTTACGACAATTTTTTAAATGTCACACTTGAACGTTCTTACTTTTATCATAAGTCTTATTCTTCACTATACGTAGGTGCAATTTTCACAAAGAAATCGTAATGAGTGTTCAACAAGAATGGAACTGGTATAAAAGGATTCATCCAACATTGAAATGCCCGGATGCAAAATCATATTGAAAGAACTAATAAATTTCTATTTGAAGTTAGCATGTTTGAAAGTCAAAAAAGCTTGTAAATTATATGCCATTTTAAAAGCTTATATTTTATATTGACGTCTTTAAAGGATAATTACCTGAAACTTAAATCATAGGTAAAAGACGCTGCACTGTAAAAGTTTCATTGTCATAAAAGACTGACTGACTGACATGAACGTAAGTTTGAAATATGCTTAAGTTTGGCTCATTATAATTTAGAGTTTCTCTAATTGATTGTCTTGTATGTGAATTTTTGTTTTGCATAATTGATGTGATGTGACATTAATGCATAAAGTCAATCATTATGATATGCGTACTTAATACTTTAAACTATTTCCGTTCACGCCTAATTTTATTCTGTATTTTTAAGTACGTACTTATATTTAGGATGTGTTTCTTTGATCAAAATTATCGCACTTCGAAGTGTTTGATCATTCTGAAAGTACTTTAATCTTAGCTTTCCAAAACTCCTATATGGTTTTTATACCATTCGAAAAGCATATGCGTCCATACCTAGAGCTCTCTTATAACTGGCTGAAATAACTCTCACTTTTTAGTTTGTTTGCCCATTCAGTAACGCCATTGTATTATATTCCATTTTAAGTAATAAGACGAAAGTGTATGACAGGATGGCATTTGAAAAAGCTGCTAAGAATTGAAAAGCCAAATTGCAACGGTAACTCAAGTTGGGGGAGGAACACGCACATTGCGACCATAAAATATACAGTTGCATGAAGTTTATTGAACGAGAGAGAAATAAGTGAATACAGAATAGCAGCAGTAGAAAAGTGTTGCTGTTTTTTATTAATGTATCATAGGTGTTATGTATTGCAAGGCTTGTTACAGTCGTGGCGTTAAAGAATAAATGTCATATTTTGCATATGAACGTGGAATGTGAGGGTTTTCTATGGAAGGAAAAAGCTGTACTGTACACACTGTGTGTGTCGTGTGTGCAAGCAAATAATGCATTTTCTGTTCGTGCTTTGATGGAATTTTGATATGCCCTTTTATACATTTCATACCATCAACTTGGTGGTGGTTGGTATTGTTGTAGTTAGTTAACAGTGACACAGTATTTACTGTTAAATACTACATGAGGTCCATCAAGTGATTGAATGAGCAATTTTTGCAAAGGTGCTCTGTTCAAAGAATCGCACATAGAGTTCGCTAGATGAACTACTTTTGTTTTCATTCCATTGTTGAAGGCAACAATTAAATTGAATTGTAGTTTTGCGAAAATATTATGCATACATGTATACATACATGAGTGATATAATTCCTAATTTTTCGTAAACAATTTTAAATATTGGATATAGATTTTCTCTCACGGTTTTTCACTTTTTATTTATACGAAAGTTTGTAATATATTTAATCATTTTAGTTAGTTGAAATTTTCCAAAATAGTTTTTTTTAAATCTACGAATTGTGAAAATACTGTTTCTAAGGTTTCCGCTTAATTTGTTTTGAACAATGAATAAATTAGTGAAAGTTGTTGATAGTAAATTAAACGTGCCAGTGCACAAAGGAAGAATATCTTCTTAGTTATTAAAAAAATGTAAATTAAATACGAGTAAGGAAGATTGCGGTATACGTAACTTTTGTACAATGATCAAAAATAAACCCCGGTGATATGGTTATTCTGTGAATGCAAAATGAGGTTTGAAATGATTCAATGAGTACAAAAATGAGGAAATGAGTTTTATTTTTTACATTTTAAATTCAGGTCACAGCTAACAATTACGCACGCATATTAAATATCCGTGAAACTGTGCGATACGGCGTTTACTTTCAATCAAAAACACCATCAAATCATCATCGATGTTTAGCGAGAGAAGGAAGCAAAGATTTAACTTGTAACATGCATATGTACAACAGCATATGCTTATGTTTGCATTGCCTTCATTATCATCATTTTTTGGTGGTGAATCATGTCTTATTTATGAAACTACAAATTTGCAATCTATCGATTGATACTCCTTGTCAAAAGTTAAGATGCACAAAATAAATCAAAACGAACCCGAACCTAACAACTAAAAAGTACTCAGCCAAACTTTGCCCTCTTTTGCTAGGCCTGGTTAAAGCGTTAACTTTCTGTTGTTTCAACGCTAATGTTTAAAATGAGGTAAGACACTCTTCAACATTAATCAAGGATGATGCATGCAAAGAAAAAGACAAGACATTTACATACACACTAACTTTTTTACAATCGTCCTGTTAAAAAGTTAGAAAGATCATTTTTCTGTACTTGTAGCTGTTCCATCCTTTCTAATACTAATGTATATTTATATGTATGTAAACTGTAAACCCTTTTAACACATTGAGCTACATGCATCAGCCACTGTAAGCGTGTATATTGTATAAGAGCCAGTACTTAAAGTAATAGAATATGAATAAGTAGGTGACGTCCTTGCGTTTTTGCATTGATTGTATTATAAAATTTCACTTGGATGCCTGAGTTCATCGACATTTTCAACGTACCTAAGATCACACAATTGTTCTTGTACACATTATGACATTATTATGTATTTGGCGATAATATAGTAATGCTTACATAAATACACACATGAGTACATATTAACTTTTATATTATTGTGCTACCTTGTCATGAATTTTGCCTCTCATTTTTACTGACATTATGAGTTTGTAGTACATACAAATATATTTTTGCACACATGACTATATTCAAATGAATCATTCATGGTATTTTTTTACCTGTTTTGCTATTATATCATTGCATGCGTGTGCAATGCAAACTTCAATGTAATAAAGAAAAGCTTTAAAGGATACGTTATGTATGCATGCATTTATATGTAAGACGTTATATAGTCGAAAATAATGAATTGTTTTTGGAGTGTCCAATAGTACGTACGTACCTGAATAAGTCATGGTCTTATTAAATAGAGGCTTTAAGGATCATCATCCAAGTTTACTTGTGCTCTCGCATAATAAAGATGAGCAGACAAATTTATTGCCATGTTTTACATGTAGCAGGTGTTAACAATTAAAAGTTTCCATTATGAATAACTATAGACTACGTTCACTTCAAAAGTTCACATTTTGTTCTTTTTATCAGCTTTGGGGGAATCGGTTAAAAATTTATTTTGAATTCCAATGTTGTAATAATCATAACTGATTGGGATGCGATTACTTTCCATAATTTTTGCTCTCGTCTTTTTATCAAAAAGTCCTTGCGGAAAGATTAACATGAAAATGTGGATTTACAGTTTTGGATCATAGTCTGCCAAACATCAAGAAATCTCGACCATGCCAATCATTCATAGATGAACGAACTGAAATGAGGACACAATATTATATAGCCCTTTATCATGATGCATCCACGTAATATCTAGACTATAAATCGCATACTATTTAAGTTATACCATCTGTTAAGCATCACCCTCACCCCGCCATATATTTCTCATGGAAGTAAATTAAGTAAATTATGTTATGAATAATCGTTGGTAAACATTTATGATTTAATACTAAAATCATCATTCAAATTGAGATCTTTTGCAAAAAAAATTGAACTAAAATTAATTGCTAGTAAAGATGAATTTTTAATTTTCAGGAGACATTTAACAAAATGAGATCGTACATTTGATGGATCTTAATGAAGATGAAAAATTTATCTAAATGTTTAGCGTATACTAAACATTATCGTAATCTACATTGTCCACTCCAAATATGGTCATAATGCCAGTGAAGCTACGCAGAAATAAGTAGCCAAACGTAAAATTGAGTTTTGCTCAATTAATTTCAAGTTCCCATCTAGTTCCTGCAACAATGTATAAATGTATAATGCACAAACTTGCATATTTAATTCATCGTTTTCAATTTGTAATATTATCGAAGCATAAATTTTAAACTGCATATAAACGTATAAATATATCACACTCTATAGGGGGGAATATTGGCACAACTACGTCATTTGAGTTGGATGATTGTGAGAAAAGAGTCCAACTAGCTATATACAACAACCATATAAAATTCGTTCCATGTCACACCAAACTGCTAAAAAGTAATGTAAAGATGTTATATATGCATGTTTTAGCAGAGCAGATATATAAAAAAGGAAACAGCTCTTTCCACGGCTTAATAGTATGCTATGATGCTGACTGCACAAAAAACAGGCAAGTACGTTCCATATCACCGCGTGTTCGCGAACTTGCTGAGCTGCTGCTGCTGTAAAGTTGGTGTTTTGTACTCTCCTGTTTCTTCTCAAAGGTCAATGCATCCAGAGTCAGAAAGTGGGTCACCACTACCACCACCATCCGCCGTCAATGTAGTCGGTTCGTAATCTATAGGAAAAGCTTTTCTGATATACTTCTTTTTTATTAACGGCTGGCCTAAAAAAATCAGTAGCACATAATTGTATGTGTACTTGTTTGATGTATGCATATATACTATAAATATATCTGTACAAAAATAAATACTTTTTTTCCATGTATTAAAGTAAAGTATGGCCCCACATAAGCATTACGTATACAATGTTAAGGAACCGTTTCCAATGATAACAAAACTACAAGGGTTAGCTCCACCCGCTATCGTACCCAATCTTTGACGAAAAAATATGCAATGCACAGGAGAAATACTAGTAAAAACCAACTCATTTCCATTTACTTGTATGCATGTATTTATCCATAGTAACTTGCTCATGTAGTCACAGTCACTCGAGAAACATTGATTTAACTGACGATAAGTAATACGACTTTATTATGATTTTTTATTATCTGTAAATACTTTTAAGTTACCCTAATCAATGCAATCACTAAATTTAATTTGAAGCCTTTCGCGAAATAACAACATAGCTCATCGTTGTTATGTACATTTAACATTAAGTTTTCAAAAAATTACTA
>JAQFXM010005440.1:0-14961 GCA_034693345.1 Entomobrya multifasciata | reverse complement strand
AGAAGCCAGAATAAATATGCAGCTCATACAATATGAGGGGTATAAATTATGAGGGCACTATGAGCCCCCTCATAAGATTGTGTGGAGAATCCCTAATATATGTTTCAACCAAGCCATGCTTCAAAGCATTCAAAAAGGTATCATCAGCACATCCTTGAAAATTAAATTCAAGAACTAGATTTTTCATACTTTAACAATGACAAACAAACTATTTACATAATTATTCACATGCGACAAAACTTAAAATTAGACTCACAAAAAAATGAGATACGGCTTTGTAAAAGTTATAAAATACAATAACAAACAATGAGGTATTCAGAGTAAAGCTAGTTAATTGCGTTCTTACATACCAATCTATATACATTTTGTACATTTATGAAGCATCTCTAAACTAGCGTGACTGAAGTTTTTCATGCAATAAACCAATGGCAATGACCAAACTGTGATTATCATGCTAAACTTGAATTTTTTCATTCTTCAGTTTAAAGCCCATTCATGAGAACGATAATGCACACAATTCCTACCCAATAATTGACAGCTAGTCCATTTCCTTTGTTGCTCACAGGTCCTTGCTGACCAGCTGGATGAAGATAGTTATCATCCAGACTTGTCGTTACTAATGTGGGAGGAAGTGAATTCTGACCATTGTTATTGTTATCACTTCCATGATCATTGTTTCCACCATTATCGGACATATCTTCTTCCCATGTTGTCCAAATATTTCCATGATTTCGTGGGAAAGCTTCGGGATGAGCGAGGCGCTTGAGTGGTGGTAATGCAGTACGATTCTGCTGGTCGATTAAAAATTGCAAGCGTTTCACAATATTTGGATATCTATCAGCTACATTGTATAATTCACAAGGATCTTCCTCTACATTAAATAGACAAGGGGTTTGATACGGATTGCATGGAATTTGCTTGGAAGATGTTTGGTCACATTTGATTTCAGCAGCTTGCTGCATTTCCCCCATTCTTGTAACATTTAGTCTGAGACCAGAATATGCCATGGCTTTGGCTGCTGTGCTGGAAGCAATTTTCTTCACAAGCAAATTTACAGGTGGGAGCCCACTTGAACGACCGGATGGTCCATACCAAAAGTCCCAAATGCCGCCACCAAGATCATTTGTACTTGTATTTCCTGTGAAAGTACATGCATAGATATTTTGTCAAAATGTATTTAAAGCTAACAATGAAACGCAATGCAGTTTAAAACTTATCAATTTGATGACGTGATGATATTTAAAAGGATATGCGTGTGGATGAAAACTTAAATATTCCTAATCATCTCCGCGATTTTTGGCTTTTTTCATGCAATTAGAATGATCTTTCTTAAAAGCCGATTGACTGACAACTCAGCCGTTCATTTATGACTACCTTGTATCAACTTCCATGGTCCTTCACGCAAAGCTGAATTGTTGTAAGTGTCATCAATGTTGTAAAGGAATGACGTTCTGGGAGAGGGATGACCTTCCGTAAATGTCTTCCATAGGGACATTCCATCAATGTTAAGATTCCTGACATCTCCGCCTGCGAAAAAGTGTTGTACCGTGAAACATGGTTATGATTTAGCAAAATATTAAACCTTGGCATTGCGTGCGTGACATTTTGCGTCACAATACTTTGCAAGAGAAATTAAACTTACCACTTGCTTCAACCAAGGTTGGAAGCCAATCTTGCGCGTGCATGATATCTCTAGATATTCTACTCTTAATCAATGGACTCCAAACAGTAGCAGCCACCCGAGTGCCCCCTTCCCACAAAGTATTTTTGACCTATTTAAAGCCATTAGTGCTTCATTAGCTCAATACTCAAAATAAAGTTTCATCGGCAGTTAAAATGCATATGTATCACATTACCCCACGGAGTGGCCAGTTGGAACTGTAGTTGAGATCAAACCCTTCAGGGGCACCTCCGTTGTCACTTGCAAATACTATTATGCTGTTACTCAACATCTTTTTTCGTGATAACGCTTCGATCACTAATCCAACAGATTCATCAAGTTTGTCAACCATACCTGCAAAGATTACATTCAAGTCAAACTGAAGTCCTTGAGACGCCAGCGTCAATGAACGCAGCTTTTTATCATATGTAAATATTTATAGATTGATAATATTACCGGCATATTTTCGCCGGTTTTCGTTGTCGATGGATGACTTAAATTTTTCCACATTTTCACGTGGGGCTTGCAAAGGATCGTACGAATTTGCAGAATGCGGTGCAATATGAGTCATCATGAGAAACATAGGTTTGTCGGCAGGTTGATTGTATATAAGCTTAATTGCTTCATCTGTGAACAGGTCAGTACTTTACGAAAATGTAGAACAGGTTAGGTTAGAAGGAAACCAGAAAAAATCTTGTTTTTGCAAAAAAAAAGTGCCATCAAAAGACGTCATATCACTTACTCGTATTGGCCAAATGCAGTACGATGAATTTCTGTGTTATTCCTGAAATCATAGCCCCAGCAGCCATTTCCCTGTAAAACATAGAAAAAGTTGTTGGATAGGTTTTTTTCAAACAAATGTTGAATGAAAACAAGAACGGCAGAATGTCATAGAATGTCATATTGCAAAAACTGCAATGAATGGAAAAAATCCCATGATGCGACAAAATTTTAATTTCTGCAGGAAATCCCACTCACGTCAGAATCCTTTCCGTCAACTGAAATATGACTGTAGTAATCCTGCTTTCCCAGCCAGTAACCAAAATGTGAATCAAATCCTCTATAAGTCGGTGTAAACTCTTTGGCCGAATGTCCCACTAAAATGAAAGCATTCAGAATGAACATGAACTGTGTTTGGCGATAATAATTTTTGCTTTATCACAATGAACACTCACAGTGCCATTTTCCAACAAGATGTGTGGAATAGCCTTGGTCTTTCAGGTATTGCGGGAGAAGTTTCTCACTGAGGGGAAGACCCCCAGACGAAGCTCCCATAATAACATAATGCTGCAAACCTGTGTGCAATGCAATTACAAATATTCTAAGCATATTAATTTCGTGCACTATTAAAAGTCAAGCCGTGCTTCAGCATTATAATTTGTACAACAAAAAAGCTAATTTATCATGTCTATACCCAAATGAATAGGATGTTTTCCAGTGACGATTGCGCCTCGTGTACTATACAAAATGTAATGAAATAGAAAATGAATTGATTTTTTTGTAAACAAAATGACTCGTGACAAACGATATATGTCTGCGATGTCAAGGGTGAAAGGTCAACTTTAAACACGTGTCAACTTACGGAGTGCACAAAGGTGAGACGTAATAACTATTTAATACAATGCCGTTCAAAGCTAAGGCATCAATATTTGGTGTTGGAATTTGAGGTGATCCATGAAAACTAAAATCGTTCCAACCCTACACGAACCATTTCAATTAATTACATAACGGATAATATGACACATGAACTATAACTAGTACTTATTAATAATCAATCACATACCGCGTCATCGGCTAATATAAAAATTATGTTAGGAGGTTTCTTCTGTGTTGTGTGTAAGTCACTGGAAACTAGAACTGCGAACAATGAGATCACTTTGAACACCGGTAAAACACTATGAAAATAACTTGGACACTTCATGGTCACTTCAGTTCACTTGCACTTTTTCTAAAAACTTCCCTGATTCACCTGACAGCGCTTGTGCAACTTTGCATGCTAACATGCAATTAAATTTTATTTTAATGTAGAAACTAAATCGATGAAATTCTTTACTGAAATAAAGATTCATACAAAGTTTTAAGCTATACAAACGTCAAGACACGCATCAATGCACTGAAAGAAAAATGATCAAATACCTATGATTGTAGGGGTTAGTTGGTAAAAAACGTTTCAAGATTCACCTATCTGCTATCATATGAAGCAGGTAATAATTAAGTCTGAAGACGAACTCAGACTATCTGCAATCATTGCATGGTTGGCTTGAATGAGTTTAATAAAGTTGCATGCACATTGTTTATATACGATTCTCCATTCGCATTAATTATCCAAAGTAGACGATTGTGAAATAATGACGAATAACTCTATTTTAATTTGAGAGATACCTTAATTCCTAAAGTTTCATTGATGGACAATAATGGAACAAAATTTTAATATGTTTCAATTAAAATAAAACCTGCTACATACATAATACTCCTAGATTTAGAAAACTGTCGATGTAATCAACAATATGACATAAAGATGGATTATGCACAACAGTTTTATCTATAAAAACCACACCAGTTCAAACACAGAAATTCAATTTATTCCTTTATAGCAGCCACAAATAAGGGGGTTTTAAAAAGAGATCTCTGAAAGGATGAAGATAAAATGATAAAACGTCACTTGAGTTCGTTCACTGGCAAACAATAAAATGTGTGCAAAATTTAGTCTGCAAAGCATATATTTAACAATATCGGCAGTCAGAATTTTTTTGACAAGACAATAAGAGCAAAAGCAAGATTTAATATGTTTCCTTCTTTAATTTATAGTCACTTTTGTAAGTAGGTATGACATGACAGAGAGACGCTGTAAGTTACTTTGTACTCATTTTTACACGTGCATGTTGTATATTCAATCTTTAGTATGATCTATGTAATTTCCATGCAGTCCAAATCCAAAGGTAATTTTATTTACAAATTATATCCCTATTTATCACCACATCACTTATACATACACCCTTGTATTTATTTTTTTGTATAATTTTTCTCAGCATTTGAATCAAACTTTTTGTTTAACTGAATACTAAGGAACCAACCGTCAAACATGAAGCTGCTATGTATCTATGTTCATATTAAAGTGAGTTTAAAGCATTAGAGTGTAAGCCAGCTACACATAGAAGACAGGTGTATCTGGCAGGAAAACGCTGAAGTATATGCACAAATCTGCGTCATCAGTTTACGATAAAATATAGCATTTCATTAGCATTTCTTCATATGAAAGAAATAGTAACTAGCATACGTCAAGAATTGAACAAAAATCAGTGAGTTTTTTTTGATGGATCTGTTTTTTATTTACAAATGTGTACAGGTAATTACTTCAAATTGTATACATACATGAAGTGATGAGATTATTTAGTTAGGATCATCATATTTTGATTTAACTGGGTTTATGGAATGTTCCATAATGATAACTTTTCATACTTGTTCACCTTTACGTTAGCTCTAACTCGACAGTAAAGACCAAAATAACATGAGAATATTGAGAATTAAGTATAATTATCCTGGAGCTTATGCGAACGAAACAGTCTACAAAATAAGTGTACAGACACATACAAGTAATGGAGGTGTTGTTTAGTTTGAACCAGATCATTCTAGCATTAAGATAGATAGGTATGATATGAATGTGTAGATAATATTCAATATTTGATAAGCATTATTTACGTCTACTGCTTACTAATATTTTGATCAGTGCAATGTGCGTTTGCTACATAAATTTTAAACATTGTTCAGCCAGTCATCCATCCGCCTACAACTCTGGTGTATTGTCTGGAAATCATCAAGGAAGCTTAATAATACACTCCAGATCCATGATGCAAAAAAATAAAGTGAGCTGTAGGCAGCATCATTACCATTGCTATATATTTACATCAACCATCAAACGCTATGAT
The DNA here is from genome assembly GCA_034693345.1 of Entomobrya multifasciata. Taxonomy (NCBI): domain Eukaryota; kingdom Metazoa; phylum Arthropoda; class Collembola; order Entomobryomorpha; family Entomobryidae; genus Entomobrya; species Entomobrya multifasciata. Next base: position 9,375 of record JAQFXM010005440.1, on the reverse strand, counting down.
TTTTTACGAGCAAGCGAATTCTACTTATTAAATCCATTTTAGTCTGTTTGGTTCGTTTGCATTATAATTTGAAAGCTCAATAATTATAGTTACAATATAATTCGACTTCAACTTTATATCATATCATCGGTTATATTATATCATTTCAATACGCATAAAACAGGTTAAATATACAAATTACCTTGAAACTAGGCTGGAATCTTTTGAGATCTAGTTTTATTTTTGGCAACTTAATTAGTCTGTGGTGTTTATTATTTTCGATCGATGAATTCAAATAAGATCTTACCAACCGCTACCTAAATGTACCAGAGTTTAGTTTCGTCTTGTTTAATCTTCTGCTAATCCAAGTATGTAGTATGTATAGTCATTCATTGTATACAAATATTTTGCAGGTGGCAGGTTCAGCTTGATTATATTGGAACACTAAATTATAATTAAAGATTGATCTTTTTGATCGGTAAAATTGAAGCCAATAATGTTCATAATCATCATCCAAATTGATTTTAATTAACTAATTTATATATTAATTGCATGTAGGTTAATCTGTTATCGCATTAAATTAAAAGTTACTCTTCAATAAGTACAGCTGTCGTTTTTTATCTATAATTACTTTCTCGTTATTTACGATTGGTCTTGTTTTAGTATAATAAAACCAAGAATCTAAATACTTTACTGGCGCATTCTTTTGAGTTTATATGTAAGTTAAAATCAAGTTTTTGGTTGCGTTCATCAATGATTTGTCATTGACAATGGAGGCATACAAGGTTTTGCTTCGTACGCAGAAAATTTCGAATCACAAAACGAAAATTACCTGTTTAAAAACTTGGAATTACTTTGTACGAAGTAATTCTGCGTTTGGATTTAATATTAGCACAAACCTCTAACTTAGCCCTTTAAATATATTTAGTTACGAAACCTGTACTTTAAAATTATTACATCATCACTCGCATCAATTTAAAAAAGATGATATATGCCTGTATTCAGATTTACTAGATTGGGATGTTAGCTGTTGCAATTTGCTTTACGGCAAACGATTTTCTGGTCGCTTGATCATGTGGGTCATTTCTCTACACGTGTTAAAAGTTGGTGAAAAGAAATGAGCATTACTTATGTTATCAAACTGAATATAAATCATTTCAAAGTAGTGAGAAGTGACACAACAAGTTTAGGTTGCCAAACTAGGGACAGTTGAACAGTAGTTAATAATTGGTATTGGTATCAATGTTTGGATAAGTACAGAATGTGATTTAAATGCAATTAGCACTTTTATTATACCCCATTTATTCCTTCACATGCACACGACTGACACGACAATATGAACAAACATATTATGTTCTTTTAACTATTGATTCAACTAGTAAAAATGTCAGTAAATTTGCATCCATAACATGTACCGCACAAGATGAAATTAGCAAAAAATGTCTGGAAGAAACGGAAGGAAGACAGTTTGTATTATACATACTTGTATACATGACCAACACAACAAGACCGCGTCAACGGTTTAACTACGTATTTGCGTCATGTCTGCCAAGTCATTAAGAAAGGTAACGACCCCTAATAACAGCGTTAGTTCACTTCACTAGACAACTAAATTACGCTACGGCAAACGACAGAACATACCATGGTCCATGTACTATGTTCAACATTTGTAACTTTATGAAGGTTAACTACATCATCACAGCGCCAACCAATTACTCAAAACACAATCGAGCATCCCAATGGAAAAGTTGTGGTGAATTTTAATGTGTTGATTGATATAATTTACAACTATAATCTTTGTCTCAGATTGTCAACATGATGTTGCGTATTTAACATACCTAGTTTATACAGGGAATACCGCTGCCACTAGTTAATTCACTATATATAATATTTACACTACCTTGATCGTATCCCATTTGATAAATGTAAATGAACGCTAAGAAAACTGGTGCCGACTGACAATCGGCAATAATATTGAACTTCCGGGAGCCATACTTGCTAAGCGTATTAAACGGAAATTAAAACTTAAAAGTATGATGCACAGCTCAAAAATGGTCGTAGTTAGTGATATTTTATTGCTGGATATTTTTCAAGTTCCGGTAGACATCAAAAGTAAAAAGCGCTTATGGTAATTGATGTGCATCTAATGTCACTTGCCACCAGACACGAGGTGTTAAAACTTACTATTGAGCTGAACTGCAAAATGCAACTGGTTAATCAACAATGTCTCTTTTTACTCTGTGCAAAAAATCATGATACCATAAATACGATTATTACTTAAAGATTGACTGTAAACTTATGTTGAGCAATTTTTACTCAAAATCTCAAAAACAACACCAACACCTCCTTAGCGTCTTAAAATTGCATATTTCGTTCTTATCTTCATGTTACAAGATTGTAAAATTCTTAAAAGCTCAACGATAATTTATATCTTATACTATATTATATGCAATTTTGCCATGTACCGAAATAAATTACAGTTTAAGGCCAGCATTCGTTATGATGTCTGTTGCACGAGTCCTATTTATATAGTAAATGTTAAGTTCACCCAACAAAATGTTATCAAGATAAAAGATAATGTTGTTACATTGCTTAAATCATTATGTATCCTCTTATCAGATCTTAGGAAATTCCGTCCATTGTTTTGGGTCAACCAAATATTTGACGCAATAATGCGATGAATGATAAATGGAAGAAGATAGTAAGATTTGAACTAACAGCGTAGTAATTTATATGTACTAGAATGTTAAATAAGAATATGAAATTAAAAGTTAAAAACTATTCCATTTAAAATCAATGTAAAGTATAGGCAGTTAGTATATTCTATATATTTCTTTTATTAACAAATTTATTAACATTAACTGACGAAAAGATACAAAATGCATTAAAAATAGTGATTTCAATAGCCGCAGTTTTCATCGAACTAAGGAATCAAAAGATTCCCACAGGTCGATCTTGTCCATTTGCAAGATCATCCCCTCGTTCCTCCACCTGCTCAACGTTTTCTTGTGCATCAACAGTAAATGTGGAGTATTTCTTGTTAATGCATCCTGCAGGACAATCTCCAGAGCCCTGGAAGAAAACGTAAGTATTTTTTTCAGAAGGATCGCTAGTCATTGTTATTCCGGAAGAGCCTCCAATTACCCCATCGGGAGAAGCACCACTAACACCCAACTCCTTTTCTAATCGTTTAGCCAAAATCTCAGGATTGTATGGCTTTGAAAATTCGAGTACATATATCGTATCTTGAAAAATTGGTCTGGACGTAACTGGTCCGTATGTACTTTTGTCAATTGTATCCAAAGTGTCCTTTTTCACACTATGAACAATTAATTTTCCTGGTTGCCATTTTTGAGTGTGTTTTACATGTGCAACTTGGGGAAACTTTGAACGGATTGATTGTAAATCCTTTTGGATTCTTTGGACAAGGTTCGTTTGAGGTAACAGTTCTCCAGAGGACTCCAGAGCAATTTGTTCAGCTTCTGAAACATCCTGCATTGCAAAAATTGATAATTTGTATGATGACAAGTGTAAAGTAAATTGGTATATGTCAAAAATATATGAAGATGAATGTAGATACGCTTTTTCAAGTCTCTGATCATTTAACGCTTGTACATTGCGCACAAAAAAATATTTTAAAAATCATTTGTGCATAATCTCAAAAAAAATTGTGTTAAAATTGTTTGCACTCACCATTTGTGCTATAATTTCTCTGGTAGTACAACAGCTGAGAAATGCGAGGAATAAAAGGCGTTTGAAGGACGAAATCATGTTGTACAGCAGTCTTGCACACTATTTAGAGTTTAAAGTCCAAATTTTGAAACTTATGCTTTGTTTTTTTTAGCTGCTCATGTAATTTGTAATATATCTCTATCTCTTGAATGGTATTAAGATAATGATGATGACAAAGATGAGGAATTTGTTTATATATGCTCATATCTTTTGGGTGATTGCCCATTTGACGTAATACCTGTTTATAAACTACTGTATTATAACGAGGCCTAATAGCAAGTACCACCGACACCACCGTGTGGGTACGTTTAACTATTAAAAAAACTATTTTAAGCAAACAAAAAAGAAGCATATACATGCATACATCAGTCTTTGACTGTTGACTATGACTAATGACATATATCTCCTTGCTACTTTTCTCGACATTGATAAACCCTTGTCGTTGACCAGAGTCATGAATTTGTCATAGTCATGCGTGATGACTGGTTTTGTATGGAAAAAAGGAATAATTAACTGCGCCAAATATACCTGGTTTTCAGAAATTTATAGGATACAAATTATGCATAATCGTCTTTTTATCGGCGATTACGCCAATGTCAATACATTATAATTCTAATGAGCATTTACCACCTGTCTATATTTCGTTTCGGAGTTGCATTTTTACTTTTCATAAAACCAGAACCAGACAAAATTAACCACAAAATTGCACAAAATTATATTTTCATGGAATACTAGGCAATAAAGTTGTTGATCAAGTGCGAAGTATGTATGGATAAACATATACAACTTACCTTTAAACCACATCAAGATATGGCTTTGGATAAAATGTTGTCCAACGATTTTCAACGATATGCTGTGATGCTATTGCTATGCTATAAAATAAAGTTACATAAAAACGAAACACGATATGGATATTTCTTCCATTTCATCTTACCGTCGGCCATCCTTTATTCCTCAAAACTGGAAGCTGATGTCATATAATTAATCGTAAATGAAAAACCGACAATTCCATGACTCTCAATAAAGATTCTAGATTTTAAAACTAAACTTATTTTATGTACTTACAATATACACCATGTTTTTACCCACCTGCTTGTAAAACAAGTTTTATGTAATCATAAACAAAAGTTGAATAAACTAAACCTAAAATTAGTCATCTTTCATATTCATTTACTTAAACCCATATGTTCGTAGTGTTTATTAAATTAACTGAAAACAAATGTTCGGTAAAAGTGATACCTCAAATTTGCTGCCAATTTTCTTTCTTGTTCGAAGTGTACAAACACTTGGAAAATTAGTTTGATTAATATTAATACCTTAACTTAAACCCCATACCATATTACATCTTAAAATTCCAGATCTGGAATATTTCAAGAAAATACGAGATAAAAGACTTCAGTTTTATTTAACTAGACATTTTGTAATTTTATCATTTTGATGAGAACATGGTGAACAACAATTAAATGAAATGAAATAAACAAAAAATAATAATGAATTATTGAAATAGAAATGCACATAGTATGAACACATGACCAAAGTCATCTTTATATTATGAATATGTTATATGTTACCAGCTCAAAACAACGATTTGATGAGCTCGAGCTCCACAGGGTGTCAATAAACAAGTCAATACAAAGGAAAGTGAAAGTCAATTATAAGTATCATTGTACTACTACAGCTTTCATTAATGAATGTTTCCTGCGCCAGGTGCATTACCAACCACTGTCATACCAGAAATCAGCGAGGTGGTGGCATGGATAATGTGACTCGCTTTTAAAAGATGTAAAGAGGATTTTGAACCAAGTTTAAGGGATCAAAAAACTGAATGTTTTTTGAAGTATAAAGACATGCTTATAATGAAACTTATTAAGCCAAATATGTTTCGCAGATCACAACTGCAGTAGTTAAAGAATGCTTCTTACGCCTGTAAGTGACAGTGACAGTAATCATTACGTGTTATAATATATATTTAATTGACTTGCTAAGATTCATGAAAACCTGCTAGCAGCTCTCCATCACACTGACTAATAAACAGATGAATAGATAATTATCCAATATCCACTAGGTAGTCCCTTCTCTTGCGTTTAATTAAGAAGAAGTGATACACATAATATATGAAATCCATTCTATCACATCATTGAATTGTTTTATGTTTATTAAAGCATTTCATGTTTTATGCCTTTGTCATCGCCCTTTTACAACTGACTAGATGACATCCCCTGCTAGCTTGGCTAGCGTTGTGGTTATTTTTGAAGCAGATAGTTTTCTGGAACACTTTGTCAATTCAATGCAAATGCAGTTCATCATATGCATGCATGCCATAATGCCATTCCAGTGGAATTTCTGGCTGACCTACCTTATGATGATGATATGATATAGCAAAATAGCAAAATCTGAATGTATGAATGCATGAGAATCACATCAACTTCTATATTGGTTGTCGATAATTTATGACAACAGCCATATCAGTATTAACGAAGTTTTTGCAGCGTAAAAACTGTATGTAGGTGTGATATCCAAACGGGAACTGAATCCGCTATGTGATTTATTAGTGCAAAGTCCGCTATTGTATGCAAACTAGTTTTCATTTAAGTACTTAAAGGTTGAAAGAAAACTATGTACGTGCCACCAATTTTGCGACAAGGAAGGGCTCCACCAGATCAAGGACCCTTTAGAGGAATAACGGTGACAGTGATTGCCACAATGCTGGCATCTGTTAGTGTTTATTTAAGAACGTGGTCTTCTTATGACAGACTGTCAGATAGTTTGGGGAATACTGCTTACTCAATATTCTCCACGGAAAAGGATCATTTTGATTTCATCATCGGTTGGGAATAGAGTTTTATTGGAAATACATACGTGTATATTTATTCCCAACTTTTAAAAAGTGGCTGTTAAAATATCATTTGTTGTTTTAGTGGGAGGCGGCACTGCTGGAGCACTTGTGGCATATAGACTATCAGAACTATATGATGTGCTTCTTTTGGAGGCTGGAGGAGAAATCAATGATTTCCAGTTGATTCCAGCAATGTCACTGCTCATGTTAAATTACCCTGAAATTGACTGGATGCATAAGACAGTACCCCAAAAGTATGCATGTTGGGGATCTCCTAAAAACGTAACATTTTTAATTAAACCATTTAAAAAAATAAAAATGCTTCTAAAAATTATAAGACAAATTATTATAGAGATCGAATTGGAGTCAAGGAAAAAATCTTGGAGGCACCAGTAATTTAAATTTTTTGATTCATGCGCGAGGAAGTCCGAAAGATTACGATGTGTGGGCTCAACTCACCGGTGATCCTACATGGACCTACGAAGCCATGCTGCCATATTTTAAGAAAACTGAAACTTACGTTGGCCGTTGGGAAGACAGTTAGTAATAATAATTTTTGAAATTTGAGCACCTTTTTCATAATCACATTGGTTTTCGAAAACGTGCTAAGTGCTAATATGCGTGCCTTTCAGATGGGTACCACGGAACTGACGGTCCCCTTCTTCTGCAAGGTAACTAGTTACTTTATCAGTGATTGCCTAAAATCTGGCTAGTTTGCACAAATATTTGTTTCGTTTTTTTAAAGAGCCCGACTTCACCGGAATCGGCGAGACTTGGGTCCAGGCCTGCGTAGAGATGGGATACCCCAGAACAGACATAAATGGAAACATGACAGAAGGTTAATAAATTTGGGGAGATATGAGACACAGAAAATTATAATTCCATGTAAATGTATAGTGGAATAACAATAGTATTTTTGTGAAAGCCATGCGCATAAATTATGGGCATTTTGTAAAGGAAAGGATGAGTGACATACATTATAATATGTCTACGTGCAGTTTTGCTACCAATAATTTGACAATTTCTGTACCATTTTGATTGATATTGTTAGGTTTTGACACTACAACGTACACCACGAAAGATGGTCGGCGGAATGCAGCTTATGGTGCATTTCTTGAGCCCCTTAAGAGTAGGCTTACCTTAACCGTTAGAAAATATGCTTACGTTCGAAAGGTATGCTCACCGAAATTCATAAACCACGTGCAGCCAGTGAAAAACTTTTCGTATGAAAATGGTTGACATTTTTTATGTCGAAACTTGACATGACAATTCTGATTATCTCTGTGATTAGGTACTCATCGATTCACAAAAGCGAGCTTATGGGGTGGAATATGAACGGCATGGATCAATTAAGCACGCGTTTGCCAAAAAGGAAATCATTCTTTCTGCTGGTTCGATGAACACACCTCAGATTTTAATGTTATCCGGAATCGGGCCCAGGAGACATCTGCGACATTTGGGGGTTTGTGATTGATGCGATGTTTTTTTACAAATTGGCTATTTTAAAATTTTAAGCTATGCATTAATTGCATTCTCAGATACCACTTGTGAAGGACCTACCAGTAGGACTTAATTTACAAGATCATCTCTCTGTTTATCTCGGACCATTTTTTATTAGCGAAAAAATCCAGTTTTCGATCGGTGATGATGTAATTAATCCTAGTACAATTGGTCGCTTCATTATTCAAGGGAGAGGTGCACTGACCTCTGCAGGAACTCAAGCTACAGGTTTTTTCTCTACTCCAATCGCCAAAGCTCGAGGTGAAGGTGATTGGCCAGATATACAAATTATTGTTTGCGGAGTTTCCGCTGGAGAAAATTTTCCCTCTGAAATCGCAAGAGGATTTGGTTTAACAAAAAAGCTTTGGGAAGATTACTACAGTCATGCAATAGGTTATGAGTCATTTTTCTTAATTGTCTCCACTGCCCGACCCCTTGCCAGAGGATACATTCGTCTAAGAAATACAGACCCCATGACACCTGTTCGCATTCAGCCAAATTATTTCGATAATCAACATGACGTCGACACAATGGTCGAAGGTCTAAAACGTTCAGTACAAATTGTGGAGGAAACGGAAACGTTTCAAGCTATTGGTGGTAGATTTACAGACAAAGTACTTCCAGGCTGCGAGCAGTACGTGTTCAGAAGCGACAAGTATTGGGAATGTTTTGCAAGATTTCAGTCCGTTAGTTTACATCACATTGTGGGGTCGGCAACAATGGGTGCTGAAGCTTCTCCTGGATCTGTTGTGGATACCCAGCTTCGTGTCATTGGAGTCACTGGACTAAGAGTGATTGACGCCTCGGTCATTCCTAGAGTACCTATAGGGAATACAAATGCCCCAACAATGGCAGTGGCTGAAAGAGGAGCTGAGATGATTATTGACTTGTGGCAAGGCGCAAGATTAACTGATCCACTGGGGCCATAATTATGTACTGGTATATATTTAATGTTGGAAGTGATGTAAATAATAGTTTTTTTTGCCAAAAAAATATTTTAAATTGTTGACATATTTTTATTCATTGTTATCCTTGTTTTCATGCATTTTGGAGTTGTAATTGTAAAATAATATGCGAATAAAGGAAGTTTTCAAACAGTTATAAATTCTGAACACATTATTGGCAAATCGCAAGATTCGCAACTTCGCAAGTCGCATCAATCTCAAATTGCCGAAGATTCGGGGAAGAGGGGCATTCTGAGACAAACAAAGGCCAAAATTTTCAGTGTTCCACGAAGAAGCTTACTTCACCTTCACTGCTTGCTTTGCTTTGCAGAAGACGCGTCTGTTGCCATCTACTGCCGATCGCTTTATCTTCAACTCCGACTG
>JAQFXM010005439.1:0-14968 GCA_034693345.1 Entomobrya multifasciata | reverse complement strand
TGCTTGTTTTTTTGGGATATATTACGTTGGTATATACATTAGGTAGATTATTCACGAAAAAAAGCTATCCGGATAAAGGAGAATTTGGTGCCGTGCCGTGTGTGCGCTGCTGTGCCGTGCCGTATTATATTGGTAGCATCATTTTTTGTGTGTACATACATGGGACAGGATAAGCAACCTATTTTGTTAGGGAAGGAGACTCTCATCTGGTTTGAAATGCGATGTTTCTAGCCTCTCTGGACTAAAATTGCTAATTTTTGGAGTTTACTACTGTAACAATTAATTTTGAGGTTAATTAAAAAGTTTTGTGGGATATTTTGAGTGGTGACATTGCTATTTGTTGGGGTTGTTAGTTTAAACAAGTGCTATGAAAGTGGTTAAGAAAAAAAGTAGCAGAGAAAAAGCAAGCAGCGGTCAGATGATTTCCAGATATATACATACATAAAAGAAAAAGTTTGATGTGGGGGAAATAATTGATTTGGTGGAAGATCTGATTGGTTTTTTGAGGTGAAGTTGTTTGGAACTTAAAGGTCAACGCTGAATAGTGCAAGTTGTTCAGCGTCACCTGTTTTATTGTTGAATTTTAAGGGGATTTTTAGTACGGGAGAAGTTGGTGGTGAAGTCAGCTGTGAGATAGCTTAGGAAGTGAAGTACGGAAATTTTAATAGAAACAGGTGAGACCCGTCTGATGTTTACATAAATTATTGAGGTTGGGATGATTATGGATGCGATAGTTGTAAAATGAGAATTTAGTGAATGCTAAAATTACGTAATTATTGAGAACTGAAGGATTGCATGTGCTAGAATGATACCTATTTTCATAAAATGTGTGTTTTTATTTTTGTACAGAAAATTCCTTGGAAAGAGGATCTTTTTTTACATTCTAAGCGGCTGCGGCTTTACGGTATCAAGCTGGATTCTACAATGAACTCGATGGATTTGATGGATTCCGACACGCTAAGCCTGTCGGGCTTGTCGGATCATATCAAGGATGAAAAAATGGAGCCCGAAACGGAAGAAGTCAGGCGGCACAGACGTCTCATTGCTAATTCTAATGAGCGACGCCGAATGCAAGGTATTAACAATGGGTTTGAGGCTCTTCGTGGATTTCTAGCCTGCAGCGAAGAGCAGAAACTGAGCAAGGCAGCCATTCTCCAGAAAACAGTTACATATATCCAGCATCTTCTCGATGAAAAATCTCAATTGATCATGAGGAATGCTCAGTTAGAGAAAATGGCAGCTGGGGGAGGAGGAGGAGTAGTTAAACCTGATGAGAATCCTGTTTTCTCCCGAGAAGTTTTTGTCGTCTCCACAAATGATCATGCTGTACCAATTGTTAAACAAGAGCCCGGAACTGGGAACCGCAGAAAAAGGAAAGCATCAACTGCACAAATCGAGAACGTGGACGATGAGGGAGTCGCCAGTTTGTATTCAGAGCATAGCGGAAGTGGGGAAGATTTGCAATCAGAAGTAACAGAGCTTCGGGAAGAGACTAAGCGTCTTCGATTGAGTCTCGAAAACGAAAGATTGCACAGGCGGAACTTGGAAACTCAGATACGGAATCTTCAATTACAGAACCAGTCTTTAACAGAATCTGCTAGGTATGCACAGGAACAATATGCAGGTAAAATGAGTAACATTTGCCCAACAACGCCCGGAGTTATTGTCCATGACGAGACGCCACGATGTCGCACAGTGAGCAGGAACAATTTAGAATCTATTGTGGAAGCCATTCGACGGCTTGAAGGGGATCATCTTTTTGCAGATGAAGATGACCGAAATGAATTGACACCATCTCCTGGGTCTCCCACGGCTCCTGTGGAGGAAGTTGAAATATCTGCTACAGACGTTTACATTACTCCTTGATACCGCCCCTTGATTCCTTTTTCAGTTTTCGTACAAAATGATATTAGTTATTGAATTAACTAAAAAGAAACACACGGATCATGATCAGATTTAATTGGCTGTAAAGTTACTATTTGCGATTTATTTACGATTACGTTTTTTTTTCGTCATATTTGCTATATAATTACCATCTTATTATGTTCTAGTTCTAGTAAAGTAGTTGTAGTATTGAAAAAATTATATTATCTAGGTATATTGTGTGGCAATTTAAAAATGTGTGAATGAATTTTTAGTGTGTATGTTAACATTTCATTTATTTGTAAGAATTATTCAGTAGATAGGTTGACAGCACTTTACACCTTTAATAAAAAAAATGTAGTAAAGAACCTTTAAGTATACTTAAAAGCTTATCTGTTATTTTTATCTTTTAATTTTTTTCATCAGAGAGTTATAGACTTAAGGAAACCATCAAAATATAAAAAAATGACTAAAAATCATTCATAATGAATTTAATTCTGTAATGAAATGATAATTAATCGATCCTCGGTCCGGTATGCATTTACCGTAATTGAAACTTACTAATGTAATTTTGTTTTGTTACATTTTTGGTTGTATGTTTTTTGTAACAGTTGAATTTAATAATCACTCTAAATTGAGAGTGAATTTAATGAAGCATAAATCAATTATTATGAACAATGCTATTGCTTTTATAGAGTATTTTTTTCGTTAACTTTGCTAAAAAATGAAACGTTTACGTTGTTTACATATGTAAAATATGTCGTGTATAAATGGTATACTTGTATGTAAACCGTCTTAATGAGTGTCTGTAAAATTAAAGATGTTCATATTATATGTAAAAAATGATAAATTGGCTGTGATGTACATTTTTCTTTGTCTAAATCTTAAATTGCAGATAATGGCAATCATCATTAAATACACTTTAATTTTGTCCATATTTTGAATTACATTGTCATCTTTGCAAAACTAGAGAAAGCTCTGAGCTTGGACATGGAATTCCATGTATTGGAATGGAATGTATTACTTTACTTGACTAGAAATCGTGTGGGGTAACGTGAGACTTGTCTGAAATGACTCATTCGATCGAATCAACTTTAAATGCAAACAATGATAAAGTTTTTAAGAACATTTTTAGTTTTTTAGGCGAAATATTTATGTATGAAAAACTTGGAAAAGTACTACAAAGTGACTAATCTACTTTTAAGGAGTATTATTCCATATCACTCTCCACTTGTTCAGCCATAAGCCTTTCAATGGACTCCATAAGTGCTTGACTTAGAGCAAGATAACAATCCACCTAGTTTCCTTTTCATTTTCTTTGAAATTGAAATAAATTTTCTTACTTCCGAACTTTGGTCCTTTTCCTTGAAAAGCTTACCGAATAAAACAATGGAGAAAGCAGCAAGTTAGTGAAAAAAACGATGTGTTGGATGAAAAAGGACACGAGGCTAAAAACTTCAAAACAACGTTTGATTCTGTTACATTTTGTTTACCCATGAATCTCTGCTAAAACTCACAAACCAGTGTAGGCTATTTGAGGTTTACATATTACTTTATAGACCAATAACTGGCTCTATGTTTATGTGTCAGTTATGTATCCTTTTTTCTTGGAAGGAAAAGTAATTTGTAGTTTCCGATTTCCTTAACGCATTTTTATGGTCGAAAGATTTACTGACGTAAATAATACATGTATCGGATAGATCTTGATGTATGAAAAGATAGACGTTTCCTTTTCCTAATTCAGCGTCTTTTGTATATGTTCGGTCGCTGAGAAGAGAAACCATTTGGGTTTTTCAAGAAGAGAAAAGGGACATCAAGACCCATGATTTCAAGATAATACAAAAGCAAAAGTCCCAAAATACTTATCTTTCAAATACTACATTTTTCTGAACAAGCTCGTTGGACATTGAAGGAACGCAGCGATTTGGTCGAAATTAGCAGCGTCATCAAATTAGTGAGAAGGAGCCCTGATATCTCTATAAATAGTTCTGTCCAAATTTTCAAATTCCACAAAACTGGAATGAGCTCAAGTTTCAGCAATTAATTTTCCAACACACATCATGGTCTAAATTAGACATCGTTTCATGAATAGGTACATATTATAATGATCTTCGCAGACATAGTCAATATCTTCTTATATATCACGTTTTTCAAAGTTGTTCAATCATAAACAGACTTGAGCTTTCTAGGTGTTTGGTGTATCATAAATTATTGAGCTACATTGTTGCATATTATTTCACTCCCGTTGTATGCAATATTATATTTTTACTAATTGTAAAACATGTTTTTTAAATCGAAAAGAAAAGAACAAAACGGAAATGTAGGATTTTGGATATTCTATTTAGTCTGCACTGAAATCTCCGCATATTTTCTCAGCACAAAACCCGTAGCCCGACCCGAAACATGAACACTTAAAAAGCTCTCGATTTTTCTGTTAAGTCGAAGTCGAAGTCGGGTAGGTAGATCTTATCTCCATACTTTTTCTCATCTTAAAACAATACCGTAACAATGCGGCTTCCAATTCAATTCTACTGGTGTTAGTGCTGACGTAACATGTATTTATGTAGTAATTTCCTGAAAATGTTGTGATTTGCGACTCAATACTCAATGCACAGTGGACTCCCCAAAGCAATGAAGAGGAGTGCAAATGGAAATGCGAAACGATCAATTTGTGGTTCATATAGTGCATGTAACTGTTACTACTTTTGCAGATTACTTGAAACACTTACATCTCAAATTCGTTTCCAATATTCTTGGATTTCAGGATAAAAAGTCCATTTTGCAGTTACCGAATTCTACTTTGCCTCAAATCTTCCCAAGAGATACAATATGCGAATGATGCGGTGCCTTATTTTCCACACATTTCTAAACGTTGAGGGTAAAAAGCTGAAATCGTAAGTATCACACAATTTGATACAGACTACTGTCTAAAGTCCAGAGCTCAATGAATAGCCTTCACTGAAGATGATAAGGAAAAGTGAATCACTCGAAAACTTATCATTACTTTACTATCTATACTAGTTTTCTCGTTGTCACAATAAGGGTGCTCTTTATAAAGTTATTCTTGAAAAAAACAACGTTTAACAGGAAAGGAGAACTACACCTTTCGTCACAGAGCTTCACATTCGTAATTCGAAAAGTATTTTTAACGAATAAACTTCGTATTCTACTTTTTTAATTATTGAATTGTCTGGAGACAATGGAATTATGAATGAAGAAGCATCAATACAATGCAATCGATTTAATGTTGTTTAAAATATTTTTGTCTTGTCAATTACCAAATTGTTGTGTATTTATGTTGTATATTTCTTTCATGCAAAAAGTATAGTTAATATTGAGCACGTATTTCGTATACAATACAAGTATACAAGTAAAGATAGGATTGTAAAAATTGCAAATAAAAAAAAAAAAAGATTTTTAAACTTAATTTTTCTCCTTATAATTAGTTCGTTATAGCTTGTAATGACAGCTTGAAAACTAGTAATTATCCCCTTCGTTAAAACGGGCTATGGGTAGCCCCTGCATTGATTGAATGATGTTTTATTGATTTTAAACGGAAGCCCACTAGGCATGGCCTATGGGCAGTCCCTACATTTAACCCGTTAATGTTTTAATCCAATACTTATGTCATGTCATAGTCATAAAAATATTGATGTTTGTTTATCGATTATTGAATTTTGACAATGACAAAGGGAATTGAGGGACAGACGACCGGTCATTGGACGATCTTTATTAGTAACAACATCCTTAAAAATTTGTTCATAAAGACATATCACGCCGATCTCGAAGCTGTTAACATTGCAATTGCATTTGAATATGTACATTATTGCGTAAGCACAGGTTATGAAAGGAAACCGGTTTGCGTTTTGCGTTTGGTTCTCTTCTCTGCAATCCCAGAAAACTCTGATTCACCACAAGCCTAACATACTAAAGACTATAGATATTTTGCACTTCAAACAATTATGAATCATCTTTAGCATCAATGCATTCTTTAGAATTCATAATTGCTCATTCATATTTGTGGAATAGAAAATTTGAATATACGAGGGTTTTCCAAGCAAAGTTTAATGATTTATTAATTGATATGTTTTATTTTCAATTTTGTAAAATAACATATCTTCTTTTTACTGATTTGTTTTTTTCCACGCGAAACGCACAAATATTTTATACATTCTGTTAGTATGTACTATAAACGGAACGTACAAAAGAGCAATTCTTTGCTTACATTGCGATAATATTTTTGCTGTAATTTTAGTAGGTGGATTATTAGGACAGTCTAATTGTCACGTACGATACTTTTAAGGGAATGTTTTGGCTCTTGAAAATTCTTGTGAGATAGTAAGCAAGTACGTTATTGCAATTTTATACCAATTTTCACAATGCGTGCCACGCGTGACACGCCTATATTTTTTACTATGTAGATTTTCAAAGAGTTCAGGGAAGTCAACGATCATGATCTTCTAAAAGTGCTTTTTACCCTGCCCTCTAATCTCAGTAGATTACTCCACTTTTTGACAGATTGATGTGATGTATCTGATGATATTTTGTTAACTGTAATCCAATCACTCAAAACAAATATCTTGCCCAACAACGATATTTCAAAGAGGCAAAAATTTGTAACACTTGGCTTGATTCGTCTGGGTTTCTACATGAAACTTTTGTAGTGGACTAGCACAACGTGCTTATTGTATACTATACCACGTTGTCTGGGTACAACATTTACGTGCTTTGCCAATGCAAAATTTATGACGTTCATTATTGTAGATCTTGGATAATAATGATCAAATGATCAATATTTATGCGTTTAAATGATATCTGACTGCACATTTTTACTTTTACATTTTTATAGTTTTCGTATCACTTTCTTAGTGCATTTATTCTGATGGCCTAATTCTGTGATGCTTTTTTATTCTAACCTAACGTAAATTTAATTTATTGTAAATTCGGTTTCTCAAAATTGTTTGTGTCGCAAGAGATTAGTCATCATTTATTATACTTCATCGTTTTTAAATTAATTGGATTTATTTCACCCAAATACTAAATGCCTTTTCACATAAATTCCAAATAAAGAAATACTTATTTAAGAGCTAGTTGAAGGTTAGTACATTTGGAACCAGAAATAAATCTTATGGATTTCTGTTTGGAACTGATTATATTTTATTGTTTCCTATTTTCTATTTGTAGGTTTGTCTTTCTTTGTGAGTCGAGTGTGAGTGATATGAAACCACCCCAAAAATGTTTCCCAAATTGAGAGAGCATGGATGTATGTACATATATTTATAATATTTATATAGTCCTGTATATATATTGTATGCATTGGTAAAGGCATGACAGGGACAGCACATTAGGACTAATAATGATTAAAATCTTTGGGTGTGACTGAATGAATCGTATAAATTGGTTAGATATGGATTACAATAAGATGAGGACCAAAAAACCTCTTCTCTTCATGTTTTGTCTGATTCTGTAAATCTTTTTTTGGGAGAATAGTTTAAAGTAACTTATTCATCCATAAATATAAAAAGATTGCGAAAAGGATCTTTGTAAATTGGCATTGGCACGCTGTCAAAGTCAATAGCGCGGGTTGCAATATACAATGTCGTCATTGAACAGCTCACACAAAAAGCTTTTTAAAATTCTTACAATCTTTCAAAGACATTCTTTAAAACAATAAGTAATCTAATACGCTAATATTATGAAGTGTAACAGTAATAGAACAACTTTTCAATTTTTTACTCATATTTTTAACTTAAAATATTGAAGACTTGAAAATTTGAGACGTGAGATAGTGTCACGTATCCTATAAGTGTACAATAAGAACAGTCATTGGGTACGTACAAAAATGCATTAGTTCATATACCAGAAATGCCCAAAATCGAGAGCTCATTAAAAAAGTTAACCTTATCATCATAAACTTAATAACATAATGGTTATTCTCTTAAACGAAAAATAAGCGAAACATGAAAAAGGACTGATTCTATTTTTACTTTTTAAGTAAAAAAAGCCTACGTTTTTCATCATTGACCATTTTACAATTTGTTGTGTATGAGATGCGAATGCGAGTGTTACTTGAACAAAGACAAAACGCCAAGCAGGCTGAGAGAACGTAAGCATTTTGGCATTGATTTGTGAAACTAAATTCAAATAAGATGCATAACATACGAAGGCAAACAGTTTTTTTTTTATCCATAACCTTGATTTGATACGCATCAATGCTACATTTTACTATATAGACCCTCAATATAAATTGTGCAACTACACGTAGTTATTTATAAAAAGCTGAAAGCGAATGTAGAATGAAAATCATGCGTTAAACAACAAGAACATGTACTTACACGAAACATATCTTTTAAAATATCTTAAAATTCATTTACCTACTTGTCAGGCATTTTCTTAACAGAGTCATAATATTTGTATTTACTAAAAATAAATTTGCACTTTTGTCACACTCAAATTTGCTTTTATGTCATAATATTTTAAAAGCAATCAGATGTTGAAGGTAAACTTGTTAAAATATTGTAAAACAGCATGAAAATGCAAATAATGCTTGTAAATTTGCTTTTCCACACGAGGGAGCGTCTAATTTTTAAAGGTTTGCGTTTTTTATTTGCAAGACTGATTGAACGACTTGACTATTGGCTCATTGTAGCAACGTATAGAATACTCTTCTTCAAATCTCCTTTAAAATCAATGAAGAAACTAAAATCAGCGATCGAATTTGGTAAAGTGATATCGAAATTCTACCCGTTACAAAGTTATAAACTGGCAACTAGCACAAATCAACGCCTTAAAAAGACTGAGAGGAAAGTGAACTCGGAAAGTGAAAGAAATTAATTATTTTTATTAGATGACTTTCTCATTTATTGGCTCACAAGAAGTATATAGCAAGACCAAGTGGTTTTTTCTTCTTCCTTGCTGTTTGCTTTGCACTGTCTTTCTGTACAAATATCGATAGTTTCATCGCCTCTCTGAATACTTTGACAGGAAAGAAGAGAAACGCAACTCGACAATTTGTTATATATTATACACAAACATATCGAAACGTGATTGGAATAAAAATCTCATTTATTTATCCCAATGCTCCAATTTCCAAATGGAAATGTCTTTTGAAAAGGCTTTCCTAAATTACGATTCTAGATTCTTTGGATATCTTCGCTGAATAGAGAAATTCCAAGTTTTTTCACCAAGTCAATATAATAGACTATACTTAACTACAACCACAACTAATGTGACCATGGTCGATTGCATTAAGAAGCGTAGTAATCTTTCTCGTTCATTTTATACAAGTAACAGGATAAAATCAAAATAGACACAGCAAATGATCATGTTTCTACTTTACTTGTTTAGTTCTTCTATACAATATTTGTGCGCTATTGCATTAACACCACTGGTGATGGTGATGCTCTGGCTCTCTCTTGATTTGATACTCGAACTCGGCTCTAGTTTCTTTGTCTGATAAAATCAAATGAAATACATAACTACCCAGCAGACGCGAATCACTTTGAGAAAAAATACATATTTGTAGTTCACCACCACCACCACCCAAACATCTTTTGTTGTCCTCTGTCGCTACACAGTACAAAAGGTGAAGAAGTCAATTTTCTCGTACGGAGGATAAATGGCAAAGGGCAAGATAGTATCATATACCGCAGAATATGAAGGGCATTTACAAATAAATGGGGATCAATGAATTTGATCTTGCTCCTCTAATGTTCATGGTGCTATTACACTACCAATAAGTGTAGATTGTAATAATAATATGAAAATGAATGTAGGTTAATAGTAATAGTCATGATTATCGTTATTATACCCACACGTCCCTGATAATATTCACTGAAATCGCAATTTGCAATCATTTGAACCAGATATTACAGGTATAGAGTGTAACAAGTACGTCACTTGTTTGGCCCGTTTGGCCAGTGCAGTGTGGAATTCAAAAGTTTATAGTTAACAATTTTGTCTATTCCAGAATTTATTGAAGTTAAAACGAAGAATCCGGCAATTATCATTAGTTGTTTCTTATACAATCGCCTTGATGAAAGCTTGTAGTTTTCCTGATGCAGTTCAGGTAGCATATAGCCCCAGATATCTTCCCAAGAAGTCAAAGACCACAAATGTATTAATGAGGAACACTATTCTAACATGTGAAACTGGAGACACGTTTTCAAATGTAGTATTCTCGATTTCAAAGATACAGAATGATAATTTGGGAACTGGTAGTATCATCCAGCTTCGCAGACTTATGAAATGAAAAGTTTTCTTTTTTAGAATACAAGGATGCGACTGAAACCAACAATAGAAACCATCCTATTTACGGTGCGGTGTAGCACGGCACAACACATGGGCACATGTCTCCAAGTTCTAAGCCACAAAATGTAAAGACGACACTATAAAACGCATATGTCCCAATAAAGGACAGGAGACTTTAATAACACAAGCATAATCTTAATCAAATGGGCGCCATGGGTGGCGACGGCTGTTACATATGTAAATATTAATGCAAAGAAACCTTTTGTAACAGGTAATGTGCATACTTATGCGTAAAAAAAGTTTTCTATCCGGGGCAATTGGGGTTTTGGTGTATTTTAACCCTCATCATGAACGTGCATCTTCGAATTGTCTGCCATGTCAGGTACTGTTTGAACGTTAACCTGCGTATTTAGTCAGTTTTTAATTAATAACCGAATTTATTTACTTACGGAAAATTACATGCATTTTATTGTTGTATTGGACTACCGATAAGAAACGTGGATAAAAATTAGCCGAAGAATCATTTTTATTTTAAATTAGCAGCACTAGCCGGGCCAAGTGAAACAGTATGATACGCATATATGAAATTTTGCACGGCACAAAAAGACTTATTAAGGGCAACAGGGTACTTTTTGTGGAGCAGGTAAATTTTTGTCAAAACAAAAACTTTAATCCCCGTTCTAAACTAATTTACAGCTTTCTTGTGGTTTGTGGGGACACATGGCTTCGAGTAATATAAATAGGCAAACAGTCTTTTCTAAATGTGACCTTAGAAAATATTTTTATATACTATAAGTAGGCTATATACCTCTAGAAATTGGTTTTATTTAAGTGAAAGCAAATTCATAGCACATATGTAGTATAATTAAGATCATTCCCAGCATCGTGTATTTTTTACTAGAATGACTTGACTGACTGTGACAGACTACATAGGAAAGTCGATGATATACCAATATAAGTGCAATCTAATAGCAATAAAAGTGTTTTCTTTCAAACGTTCCTTATGTCAATAGCCTGTTGAAAGTCGAGACGGGCATATTTACATACACTTTGGACTTCAATCGTAATCGTTAGATTATTCTAGTCTAGACAGTTTATTGTGCTGAGATGACATTTTTAAAGATTGAAAGTCCAAACAGCTATTTACCACACTTCATATGGCTTTAAAGAAACTAAATATAACTTGCTTTCGACGATGGAAAATAGAAATCATGACTTAGGCTGCAAGCATGATATTTATTACAACTTCTGGAGCATTTCCAGTAATTGTTATTGACATGCTAAACATAGTGAAAGCTTTCTGTAATCAAAATCAAAGCTCATGTAACGACGAGTGCGAGCGAGTGAGCGAGTGTTAGTTGTTGTATTGTTCAAATTCGATGGGTAAAGTAGATGCACTGTGTACATGTATGGTAAAAGTAAAAACATTCCATTTTACTGCAATTCTAGTTTCTTTCATGTATCTTATTATACAATATCCTTTTTGTTAATATAGTTATAGGTCATCATGAAAAGGAATAATGTACGAATGAAGTGAAATTGCTACAATTCTAGGATTTTCTTTATTTGTTTAATCTCAATATACCTCCTACAATGTAATAACGTTTCTCTAAACTTCAAATTGTAGCTTCCAAGCAATTGTCTTGTCTGTATACATATATTTTTAAACTAGCTTTAATCCACATCATGTAGTGTTTTAAACAGAGAACTCATGAAACTAGCAAAAATCCTTGGGAGTATAATATAATCAAGTAGATTTAAAGAAAATTAATTTACTGGTCTATGAATGAACTACGTACTCGATAAAACCTATAAACATCACTTTGGAAAACTTTTAAAGTACAATGAAACTCCAACAGCAAAGTCTGCTAAAAGCTGCTGATCAACATTCTGTTTCCGATTCCCTGATTTCTTGTCTATTACACAATACATGTAGATGTAAAATGAATGAACGAAATTATACAAAAGTATACAATGCAAATAGATACGAAAGACCAGTTTAACTTTGCAGACTAATTAAGCTCGCTTTGGTAAATTACTTGTTGTTTGTTGTTGGAAAGAATCCATAGTCGCTTCATAAAAAGTTTTATATCAAGTTATTCTCTTTGTAATGCCAGCTCCATTTTGAGTCGGTCATGTAGCCGATGGTAAAAATTAATTGAATTGACTCTTAGCTTTCCCCTTTAAAAGGTGGTGTGTCGTTGTACACAATGCATATTAAACCTTTGTACAACAGAATACAATAACTATCGATATTTTGTAATCTAAAAGTTAAAGGCTTGGATAAAATTTGGGTTTACTCCTAAAGAAGGAATCAGTTAATGAAGTAAATTGGAACAGGAAAGATCATTAATTTCAAATTGTCATCTTTGAACGAGCTGTACTTGCAAAATAAATGTAAGAACTGCCATTTGATAAACAACTCGAAATGTAATGAATATACAAGAATAATTTTACATGGAAAAGCTTAATTGGTTGGCATTGTACCCATCGGCATTTCTAAAGCTTGTCTCACGGTGTAACATTCAAGCGCTACAGGAAATCATGCATGAAGATAGGTTAGTTTTAGTTGCTTTCTCGGTTTTAGCTCTTCACACCCAGGATATCCGACATCCTGGTTTACCCCTTTTCGCGGAATGTTGGCAAAACAAGCCAACCAAAAGCGGAAAGGGAAAAGTAAATGAATGACTTACAGAATTCGACATGGAAAATAGTACTATGATGGCATGCATAAACATAGGTCTGGAGAAGCCATACTGCTTATTTAAACATTCATTTTCTTTTTACCATATATCCGAATTACAACTATCGGACAAAACAACAAAAAAATTCCCATGATGTGATTTATAGTATGGAATAAAAAGTTACTTAACTTGTTTACAGTTGCATATCGTTACATAAACTTGAAGTAAACATTGTTCTCAGTTACTTTGTAAGTACAAATTCATAAGATCGATTCAAAATTGCTTTATTGTTTTTAAACTAACAATAACAAGAGGGTTACATTAGGTAGAACGGGAAGTATTACATTTACTGTAAATACATAGAGTATAGTCCTCCTACTATTTTTTATGTTTAACCAATTTTGATCGGTATTATATTTTGTAAACATTTACATTTACTTAATAAAATTCATACTTACTATATAGTATATAAAACTTCGTTAGCCCAAATATATGCCCTAACGTACCAATAATTTCCTACACCTTGTGGAAAATCACATTTGATGTGACAAGTTTAAAACTGTATATTTTGAAGTTTCACGTTTCCTTACGTTACATGTTTTGTATTTGAAACTGATCTATCCATAACAGATATATGTTGTTCACTATAATTCTCAGCAACACCTCGATTAATCCTCACAGCCATATCTTAAGAAGTTGACAGCGATTAAGCATAAAGCTCTACATCAAAAATTGCATATTTACATACGTAGTCGATTGCAGCATGAAAAATTTACAAATTAGCAGTACCAGTACCGTAGTAGTATTAAAAGATTCCCAGGGTGTACGTTGACGACAGAAAGTCTACCCTTTTTGTATGGGTTAACGTAAATCGTGATTTTTTGCTCTCATTCATTATGAATATTATTGTTCTCTTTGTTCCATTTTCTTGTATGATAAAAGCTGTCATAATTATCAATTCTGTTAATGATGATAAGTGATAAGTCAAGTAGTCAACTCAACTCACAGAGATGCTATCTACTAAGTCAGTATCGTCAGTATAGTAATGTAAGTAATTTTTCCTTGCTTTCGTTAACACTGTGTTAAGTTTTGCTGAAAATTTACTTATAATTTTTTCTTTAGATAGAAATTTAGGTTAACAGGCCTCCTTCAATCTACTTGCTGGCCAATGTCATATCATTATCATAATAAACCTAATATACCACACATTAACAAACATGCTACGTTTTCAAAATAATCTTATCATTGTAATCTCTAAGAGTTTTCCAAATTACAGGTTAACTCTAGATTATCATGTTATGAGAATTAATTCTAAGTTGTCTAACAAGTTAATTTAGTAGTGCAGTCATGAATACTTAAATTTGTTATATTGCATGGGGGTTGACACTTAAAATATGTATCAATTCAAAATAAATGTTAGAGACATAATTTTTCATTGTTGCATGCTAAAAGTGAAGCGTCATAAATTATGGAATTTTAAAGCACTGCTTTTCAATTCAACAAACAGTGGGATACCTAACCCACGAGAGTAAATGATTTTAATTTAAACCAATAAAAATAGTGAACTTGTTTTATGCTATTTAAATAGATTTATGGTATCAAAAAATTATTACAGTCATCAGTATTGCCTAAATTTAAAAATTATCATTCAATTTCAAAAGTGCCACATCTTGATTCAAATATCATTTACAAGAGTGGACAATTTTGACCCAATCAAGTGTGGTTAACTTACATAAAACTCAAACTCTGCATCACTCGAATTACCAGATACGCGTGGAGATGGAGATATGGGTTTGCGTTTAAAAAAATTAATGCAACAATTGGTTAATGTAAGACTTTAAAATAAACATTAAAGAACACGATTGCTATCTGTCATATTTTTAAATACATATAAAACTGGTAAACCAGTTGGACAAGTTTCAGGTTTGGTGGCCGGCTCCGCCGGCAATTATAACGAAAATTGGATTATTAAAACATACTTGTATAATTTTGGCACCATATTGTCAAAAAACAAATTTTTTTTGAAATGGCTATATTTCAAAAACTATTGAGTTTTGGACCATGGTTCCTTGACAAAGTTTGATCCCCATATTGTAATCTATCGATTGGTACAATAATATTTTTTGCCTATTTAAAAAGCATGGGACCGTTAATTGGCCGTTACTCCGAAA